>CM032179.1:9044703-9105421 GCA_018908115.1 Anopheles rivulorum
CCCCACCCCCTCCCCCCAACCCCCCCCCCCCCCGCCCCCGGGGGGGGGGGGGGGGGTGGGGGGGGGGGGCGGGGGCGGGGGGGGGGGAGGGGGGGGGGTGGGGGGGGGGGGGGGGGGGGGGGGGGGGGGGGGGGGGGGTGGCGTTGCGGGGGTGTACTATTGTTTTTCCGTATCACTTGATCTGTACACAGCTGGTGCCTGCCGTTTGTCAAACGCCCTTCAGTGCGCTAGCAACAAACCCCCCTTTCATTTCAGGGCATGCCTGCTGCAACACAACACAATTTCGGAAGGTAGCTGCAGGTGAATGTGCATACATGATTGCGAAAAGCAGCAAATGGAAAGGCGTTGAAAATGCCACCCACACATCGGAGGTCCGAGCGTGGGGGGGGAGGGGGGGGGGGGAAGGAAGGGAGGTCGAGGGAAAATAAAAATTAGATGCGCATGGGGACCCGGTAAAGGTAAGAAAGCTAACGAAGAAAGTGAAATTTGGGGCACAATCCTTTCGCCTGTGCAACACTTTCGCACATGGACATTTGCTCTAGAATGTAGAATAAACCACTCTTCTGGGCACCAATTGGAAGCTTTAGTACATCAGCCTCTCTGTTTGACGCCACGCTGGACACTCTTAAACCGTGGTACGACATTATCATGTGGTTGCTTCTGCGATTTTAACCATTTCCACAACCGCAGCAACGCGATTGATGCAATGCATTTTTATTTTGCCTTTTCCTCCTCCCCGTTCCACTTCCACCATTAATCCACAACCTATCCGCCATCCGCCCGCCAATGGCCGCATAATCAGCATGCACACCGTTTCCATTGTCGAGCGTTGTCGTGGTTTCTTCGAGCTGCAGCCATGCTGCTTCGTGTGGTCGCATTGCTAACATTGCACCGGGTAAAAGGGACACCCGTATGCACGCCGGGTTTTTGCAAATTGGTAGCTTTTAAGCATCTTCGCGGAAAAAAGCATGAGTGCTGAAGGGGGGAGAAAGGTGGGGGAGAGGGGGAATAGATTTTGCAGACGGGCGGATCAGTACGGTGCATTATCCGGAGCATCAACGAGCAACGAGAGCGCAACACGATCCGACGGTGTCAGGCGGGGTAGTATGGGCTGTTGCTGTCTCCATGCAGCTTACCACCGGTGGTGGGGACCAACACACGATGCACTCAGATCGAATGCTTGCAAAACTTTTAACCATTGTTTTTTTTAGATATAAAACGCTTCTTATACGCTTCATGCTTGCTTAGTGAATGGTGGCGATTCTGGCAGTAAACATCGTTACAGCCAAGCAATTGCTAGCACAGCAGCGAAAGCAAGTGTGAAGCGAAATTGGTGCACAAACATAAAAGAAAGAAAAAAAACAAACAAACAAGGTGCACGAGTGTCCCAACGCGAAACTTACTGTGCGACGTTGTGTGGTTGGAACGTTAGAGTAGAACATATTGGGAGTGCAAGTTTTGTTTGTGTTCTATCATTCGTCTGCCAGCGGGAAGCTTTGGGCGAACGCGCGAATACTACCGGTGAGGCAGTTGCGCCTAGTGAAACACCTGTTTGCCACCCAATATGGTGCCCGGTCGTGAAGTGTTCGTTACATGCCTTCTTTTTATGGTGAGCTTGCACATTCGAATCTATCAACATCGTCACATCAACACCGTCCGGAAGCGTTTCTCAATCAATTGTGGATGTGAATAAGGGAGTGAGCTGGATACGAACTGTTGCTTCATTATTCACCAGTATCCATCATTTGGACAAAATGTATTTAATGTAGCTCTTAATGGTGCACCCAAATCATCGATTGTGGTTTTTAAGTGTTCTTAGCTTATTTATTTCGGAGTAAAAGGATATGTACACATGTAAAGTCTCAAAGGACTCATCTGAATATTACGCTTGGTTACTTACTCGATTAAAGTAGTCTTGTTTAAGCTTCCCAAGAGATTCGTTCCTCGCACTTACACTGAACCCCAATGTTTTTAGATACAATTTCGCAGTTATTTCTAACAAACAATCTGGAGTTGTGGAGCTTTTGTAATACTTCTTGTCATCCTTAATTCACGCTACTTGATTTTCACCCACACACAATCGTTTAGCAACTAGGCAAGATAGCTGCACGTCCAGAACCGCCTATTCTTGGACCCTCGTCCGGTTCCCTTGATACTGGGAATGGGCTCAGTACCAGTCCCGGCGGTCCGGGTGGTTCGATCGGTTACAGCTATGGTCCACCTCCGCCATCGCCATCCATCACCATCAACAGCTACGGTTCGGCCACGTCCGAGTACGGACCACCGACGCAGGCACCCATCATACACAAGCACGTGTACGTGCATGTACCACCACCGGAGCCGGAGTACGTCACTACCAGGTAAGACGCTCATACTCATGTACCTTATTCTCCGGTGCAATCTCCAATGTGATGTGAGATTTGTGTCGACTCTATCTATTTATTGGAACGATGAAGAAGAATTATTGGAACCCCAATAGCTGAGGCCTCTGAGGAGCAATATCTAAAAAAAAAATAAGCGTCTATGGTAATGTTGAGTGGATCCTTCTTGTACGTCACCAGCGAAGTCGCTTCATCTTTGGCCGAGACACCAATTGCATGGTTTGCCACCCGTGATGGATGACTCAAGTGGCCTATACCCTTTTTCGTACCAGTACGATTATGAGACACAATTAAAAGCGTGTCTCCCCTCCTGGACAGGCAGGCTGGGTAGTGGAGGACACGGACCGGTGCGCTGGCATTTGTTTCCAACGACCGATTTCACTTTCATTTCCAAATCGCCGCTTCGATGAGCAGCCGAACGCATCGGGGCGTTGGTGGTTACGCAACAGGCGGGGTCTTCCTCGCTCGAGGCGCACGTTGACCTTTTAAGGAAGTGAAGAAGGCTCCGGCTGTGGTGAGTTCTTCACCGCAAGCTTTCCTTTGCTTATTTCTCTACCGTGGGTTTGTGTTTTTATGAGCACGCACCGATATATCGGTTGCGGATGGGCGATGGACATTAAGATGAGCAACCAGCATCTAACGCAGCCGCTCCGTTTCCCTTGTTTTCTCCCCTTTTTGACGTCGCCGAGCAGGAAACCGGTCGTGGTGCCGCCGCCCCAGAAACATTACAAAATAGTGTTCATAAAGGCACCGTCACCACCGACGCCCGCCCCACCAGTGCTGCCACCGATCCAGCAGAACGAAGAGAAAACGCTCGTGTACGTGCTGGTGAAGAAGCAGGACGAACCGGAAGAGATCGTCATACCCACGGTTGCGCCAACGCCACCCTCCAAACCGGAAGTTTACTTCATCCGCTACAAAACACAGGTAGTGTAGAGCAAAACCGTGAAACATTCCCCCCTCCCCCCCTCCCTCTGTCATTTCCACACACACACATCCGCGCATTGCTTATTGTACTCCTCTACGCTTCACCGTTGCAGCGTTCATCGGCCGAGCATGGGAGCAATGGCGGTGGACCATATCCGGAGAGTGGCGGACCAACGCCTCCCACCGAGTACGGTGCACCGCCAGTACCGAGCCAAAGCCCCAGCAACAGTTACGGTGTACCGCTATAGGTACATCCTGAGCGAATATCTCTACCGGAAGTATCTCCAGCTGTACGGTTTGAAACCGGAAGATCCGCATCCAGGGACACATGAACAACACCTGTCAACAATCGGATAATAATAGACAAATACGAAACAAAAGATATTTGTGTTTTTTTTTTGAAAATCTCTATCTTCTCTTCACTCGATATATTTACTCTCCCTCTTATTCTCTCTTTCTCTCTCTCTCTATCTCTATCTATCTCTCTCTCTCTCTCTCTCTCTCTCTCTCTCTCTCTCTCTCTCTTTATCTTTTCCGTACGTGAGACGTGCATTTATTGATGTGCTTAAAAATATCCGAAAAACGTAAACAAAACGAGAAGAAAACACTGAATGAAAATTTTAAGAGTAATACAAAAACACAGAAAGTATTATCTTTTCCATTTGTTCTATGCCATGATGCTTCGGGTCGGTTCCAAAACCGCGGCACGGCCGTTGTGTCCACTCGCTGTAAGCCTTCCGTTCCGTGCGCAACCATGTCCGGCTGGAACCGTCCGCGATCACGCACACGTTTTCCGAACAAGAAAACAAAGTAAGATGAGTACGAAGAGCAAGACGGTGAAGCAGAAAAAGATGGCAGCGTGTAGCAGAAGAAGGGGACGATAAATAATTTAACCGAGTATTAATTAGCTACGTTTGTATGGTTCGTTTGTACGAGCAGTTCGCGCACCGTTGGTTGTACGGTGTCCGCTTGCGTGTTGTTCACCAGCGCGTACGCATCCAACGGTGCTGTGCGTGCTTGTTTTGTTACCTTCTTACATGCTAAAAAATTTGTCACCGCTACATTTTTTTCTTCTTTTGTTTTGTTGTTCTCTCCTAAGTGTTACCGTGTTTGTTTTTGTTTGTGCGTTATTTGTTTTTCACACTTTACATTTTGTTTTGCACCTTCAGCCGTTTCGATTTTAGTGTTTTTTTTTGTTCGTTTTTGCTTTAGAGAATTGTACTAACTAAGCTCGAGTAACGCAATGCGTGAAATGTAACGACAAGGAGAAAGTAGCTCGAGATGTAATTAATGGTGGATAGAATGACGTTTGGCCGAGCGTTCTGGGTCGCTCCTTAAGCGCTGTTTATTGCTTTGAAGTTGCTTAGACGTAGCCACCGCCATGATGGTGTCCGGGTGCTCCGTATGACTGAGCGGGTAGATCTACGGAAAAGTAAGATGGGAAAGGAAGAAAAAAAAACACACACACAGAGTATTGAAACTAACGCGAATAAAAAGGGCAAATGTTTGCAAATAAACAGTTTTGAAAGAAAGTAGAAATGGGGAAACGTGATAAGGTAAACAGATGGCACACCTCGACACACTAGCTGGTGTGATGTTTAGTGGATGCATAAGATTTCTATCTTCACTTTAAGATGCATTGGAAGAAAATTAAGTAAAAAAAAAACAACAGATAAATCGAATAATGAAAACAAAAAAACTAATAACAAGCATGTGAAAGCCGGAAGTGTAAACATTCCAAACCCGCTTCCAGCGAGCCGGGAATAATCTGATGCTGCGTGGAATGTTCAAAATTCCTCCTCATAAATAATTCATACGCTCGAAACCGAAATCCGATTGGGAAGCGGTCGAAATTAATGGGTGAAATGAATAGCTAAATAAGTGGACATTCAGGTGGTTAACAAAGTTTTTAACCAAAACGGGAAGAAAACAAAGCGGAAGAACAAACACATCTATCAACATAGTAAAAAAAAAGAAGGAAGAAACATACAATAAACAACTAGCCAAATGGGAAGCTAGCTGGGATGCTGGAATGAAAGGGAAAGTAGAACAGCGCAAACAAACCCTGTTCCCGTCCCGTCCTGCCTAATTACTCCACCACCTGTCTGGGACGAAAGTGCAAATCTGCGTAGAAACTTGCCCAAAAACCAAAACAAATACTAACTCGACATCAATGACACGACACTAATGTGGGTGCGTGTAGCGTGTGTCGAGCCATCTCACCTAACGAGCAGTTAGGCACTGTGAGCGAAAAAAGAAATCTCGCTAAGCAGCGATACGGCGGCCGACGACACACAAGAAGGTATGCAAACACACCGATGACCAATGACCGTGAAGTGCGTGAGCCGTAATGTGTGTGTGTGTGTGTGCGAAGGTACGTTTGCACAGCAAGGTAGACAGTGTGTCACCGTAAACGATCGCCGTTGTTCGACGAGATGGAGCAAAGGCGGATAGTGTGGAGCAGGGGAGTGGTGGTGTGAAGTGAAATATTGATCGAAATGACAGTTTGACAGGCAAAACGGACGGAGACGCACGATTGTCATCTGTGTGCGGTACCAAGGCACAGGCCGCCATCACGACCGTATCCGCATCCAAAGCGCCTATCGATCGTTGAGTGAAAGTTTTTTTTTTAAATTTCATCGTTTGTTTTTGTCTTTTTTTTTTGGACACTCATTGTCCTTCGACCAGTTTGGCTTTGTTGATGGCGTGTGTGATACAAATGGGAAGAAATCGGATTCAACTGGACCGGGTGATGTCGGAGGCAGCGAGATTTGGGGTAGGATCGAGTAGGGTTGAGAACGAGTTTCGTTGGGGGTTAGGGGTTAATGGCTTTCCGTGTTCCAGGAATTTCTATGTGTGTTTGTGCGTTGCTGAGGTCTTCTCCACAGCAGTTCACATGGGACCCACCGGTTTCCCACCGGTGAAGTTCCTAAATTTCGCACCAGAACAAATACAAAACATAAGGCGTGCGTGTGAGTTTGAGCACTAGCACCGCTAGCGGATCTCTGCCGGGAAACATATGTACGGGATCGGCTATTGATGTCCCGGTACGGGATACGTTTACAGCCTATCCCCGTTAGGAAGATCATAAATTGGTTTATGTTCTCCTATCCGGGTTGGAATGCCTGATCGTGCAGAGCGCTCTTCTTTATGATGGCTGAGGAAGCTGAAGTTCTCAGAAGTCGTCAAGCACATCTTAACATCTCGAAGCGCTAGTCGCTTGAACGCAAAACCCAACGGCCCAGAGCAGACGAAAGCAGACACAGTAAAACAAGCGACCCAAGCAAGTGTTATGTGTGTTGCTTTGTGCATGTTCCGCCCAATGTTGGGATCTCGTTTGTTCTGAAGTCTCTCTGATACACAACGTCCAGAAGGTGCAACGGTACACAGCGAGAAGGCCCACTTTCACCGTCCATCCGAGCGGTTCGAATGAAACGAAAACGAAAGCACACACCCGGTTAGACCGTGATGGAGCTAGAGTTCGTTGACTTTGTTGGGAAATGGGTTCGATCGGTGTTCTAGCAGTTCGTGTACTTACTTGAGGAGCTTGAATGGGCGCTGGCGGTCGCGGACGACGAGGCTAGGCCGCTGGACGAGAGGAGACCGAGACCGGCATCGGCCTGTGCAGAGCCGGACGAGCTGACGCCAAGACCGACCGGGGCCGGCACCTGCTCGGTGTTGGTCTTGTACTTGATGAAGTAAACCTCCGGCTTGCTTGGCTTGGTGACGGCCGGTGAGGGCAGGTTGATGTTGCCGAGTGTTTCCGGCTTCTTCACCAGTACGTAGACGATCGTCTTCTCCTCCGTCTGGGACTGCTGGAGGGCGAGCTGGGCGGCGGACGGCTGTACGTGCGGTGTCTTGATGAAGATGATCTTATAGTGCTTTTGGCGCAGTCCGGGTGCGACGATCTGCTGTTGGAACGATTGCTGCGGCTCCGGTGGTGGCACGTGCACGTAGATGTGCTTCTGGACGATCTGCTGCTGGGGAGCTGCGGTTGTCAAGCAAGCAATAGAGGAAAAACAATAAAAGCATTCGTAATTCGCAGAAGCCGGAAGAGGGCTATCTGGTTCGAACGTACCGGCGAACGAGGCTGCATTGGCCTGGCTGAAGGATTGGGCGTTCGAGAATGCGTTCGCGTTGGCTCCGGAGAACGCACTGCTGGCACTGCCGGACGACAGCGTGTCGAAGAACGCACCGCCGGCGGTGGCCGAGGCCGAGGATGCGGCACCAGAGAACTGGGCCGTGTGGCCGAATGCCGGGGCCGGGTTGTGTGGGGCAGGCTGGGCATAGTTGTACCCACCGTGACCACCGTGGCCGCCGTGGTGCTGATGATGCTGATGGTATCCACCGACCGGCGGTTCCGGGCGTGCCACAACGATTGCCACACAGGCAAGCACCTGTACCGGAGTACGGTCAAACCGGAGCGAATTGATGGTAGAATGTATGGAAAGAGAACAGAAACAGAACAAGAACGATTACGAACGGGTCGGTAGCGGAGGATCTGCGCCCCGCGCCGGGATGATGGTTTGACCCGGTCAACGTTCGTGGACGCATTAGTTTGTTGGTGCCATTCCCGGCAGGCCAGTGTTTAACCGTGCGGGTTGCAGTGTAATTGATTGAAGAAGTTGGGAGTGGATGCACGAACGAATTGTTCCCCATTCGGGTGGATGGTCGCACTATCGCACTAGCAGACACACATGTTTTAAGGTGATGCGCATGGTCGCAACAGGATTTCCAATTTCCACACACTGGGCGCACCGTAGACCGAACACGCGCATTATCGTAACACACTCAGCCACTTACCACTAGAACTTTCATGGTTGCTCTTGGTTTGGAAGCGCTACAACACGTAACAAACACAGGTGCACTACGCCGATAGAAGCACGCCGATAGATCGAGCACGGGATCGCTACGCACAAGTATCGATACTGGATGGTGGACTGCGGTTCGCTTGGCCGATGTGAGCTGCGTACTGCTCGGGCTGTCTGTGATGATCGGATATTGTGTACGGTCCGCTTAAATATAGTCATCTTCCCCCACCGCGGCCACAACAGCCAGCGCGGTCAGCCCGGCTTTCTTCGTCCTGGCGGCGATTCGTTGCGGTTGTCGTTGTTTTCTTCCACCGATGCCAACCCATGAACAAAAGGTTGCCAGCACACGGGCACCAGGGCGCGGTAGGGATTGGGAGATACTTCACCTCACAAAAACGCCACGCAATCCCCCAAAAAAAACCCAACCATGCTTGGATGCTGTCCTGCGAAAGAGTGAGAGTCGGCGCGATACTGTGCGATAAAGAAAGCGCGTGAAGGAGGGAGAGAGGCTGCCACGCTGGCGGGAGTGTGAGTGCAACAGGGAGAAGCCGCGGGTCTGTGGTGCCAAACGCAATCCCAGGTAACCGAAAAATGCTGCCCGTCTGCCCGCCGGTTGATGAGAGGCGACCATCACTCTGGCAGGGAGAAAGTACATGAAAGGGGGAGTTGTGGGGGAGGGAAAGTGGGCGGGGGAGGGGTGTGCAGCGGGTGGTGTGTAGGATGCGAGCCTGGATCTGCCAGGCGGACCCCTTACGTAGACCGAGGGAATGGAAGGAAGAGAACAGGGAATGGTGAACCCAGCGGGGTAGTGGGTGGGCAGGTGGATTGCTAGTGAGAGTGAAAGAGAGTGAGAGTTTGGTGCTTTGTGTTGTTGTATTTCGTCGGTCCCCGGTCGGGCGGGACTATGGAAGATAATGCGAGACACAATAAAACCATAATATCATCATTCACACACCGGTTTCCGTGGGCTTCGAGCGTTTCATCATTGAACGTGTTCGATACTACCACACACACACATACCTAGGTGCACGAGCGCCCGCGCTCACACACGGATGAGTATTCCAAGATGCATCGCTGCCTTGTGGGCCGCTCATCTCTTTCGCCGGCATGCTTCTTTACGGTCGCTCGTCTTCTTTGCGGCCGTGTGCTTGACGTGTGGTAATGGACACACCGGACAATAAGTGGAGTGTCAAGAATACACATTGGCAGATAGGGCAAGCGCTAGTACGATTGTTTAACAACGTTTCAAAAACCCTACACAATTAGATCATGGGCGTTAAACGATAAACGCGGAAGGAAGAAAGCAAAGGTGTTGTTCACGATTCGGTAAGCGTTATGCCACTGATGCACTTGTAAGTTTAATTGTTAATATTGTTCGAATTCTTGAAGCAGTATTGCATGGTAATGACTGGGCTGAGCGTTCCCCCTGACCCAATGAGCTCGCCATTTCATTTTTTTTTTCTGTCAGCTATTGCTATTTCTTCTGCCAAAGCTAATATGCTTAAGCTTTCCTTGTAAAATACATCGTCATAAGTCATCCACATCCGTTACATCAACAATGAAAACAATCGAAGGAATAAACCAAGGTGTGCATATTTAGACGATGAAATTTTAGCACTTTTTACAATTATTAAGCGCTGGCCATTCGTGCCTATGAATAGCACGCAAATATGTATCGGTAAACTCAGAAAAGAAAAGAACAGATTTTGCATTCAAAGCCCACAGAAACGTGTTTAAAGTGCCATAATGAGAAGCAACACAGAAATAACTGACGATGAAAAAGTTTCCTGTTTCTTTCCTGCCCATACCTCCTTCATTAACCCTAGAAATGTTACGTCAAGTCGAGAAATGTCAATTTGTTCTGGACGACTTTACCTTCTATCATACGGTATAAACGACGTTTTCAAACTGTCTTTTTGACGGATAATTTTAGCGAATCACACTCAGGTTCTAGTCTTCTGTCAAACTCCATTTGACACTTCATTATCGAAACTGATGACAGGCCATACTAAGACAATGCTGAGGACATGGACTAGTACCATTTGTGTTCAGTTCCATTCGAACGCTCGCTGCCTTTGCTTTTCAACTGTGGGTAAATAAAAACCAAGCGATGCCAAAAATGCGGAGGTCAAGATGTTCAAGGTTTAAATGTTACTAAGCAGAAACTGACGGCAGATTGCTTCACCTTGTAAGCGCGTTACTGTCATTGAACAGTCTGAGATGACAGACTAATAATCGTCTTTTGTTTATTTGTTTTTTCTTGTGGAATTCAAAAAGCTCACTCCGAATAATTACACGGCGTGTGATAAGTTGGCTTTGGTACCAGTTTACTAACCAACAAATCTCATGCAGTGCATTTCTCAATGAAGTCGTCATACTGAACCTCCCTTCCCCTAAACCTTACCACAAGGCACCGATACTTGCCCGGGTTGAATAAATTACCATCATCGGATACGGATGATTACCATGATTATTAGATATTGCTGACGATGACGCTTCGATCCTTGGACGATCCTCACCCTTTCGGGCTCACTTTCGCTTTTCGGTACGCTGCCATCCCATATCACCACTGCGTCCAATAACATTTCCTAATCTTTCACTAATAATGTCTGGGTAGGGCGGAAGGGGGGGGGGAAAGCTTGACACTCAGACAAGCGTGGTGACATTTTTGCTTCCAGGTGACGCTTTCGTACATTGGAGAATTACCGTTTCACCGTTGGGGCAATGGTCATCGAACACATTCCTCCGTTGGTGACTACCACAAACATCACAACTCTCGCACAATACAGGGAAGAAGGAGACGGAAAACATAACAGAAGGCAAAGCAGCACACGCGCTCCGTACGCAACCGAGCTCAGCTGAGTGTGTTTTAATTGTTTGATAAATTTACATTTTCAATGCAGGGTTCGTGTGCCGAGCATTTTTGTTTTTGTTTTTTCGTTTCCTTGCTTCTCTTCTCCCTAGTATGCTTTATTAAAATATGCTATCTGTTGCTATCTCACAGAGATAATCATGAACGCATACGCCAAAAACGCTTTTCTTCATGAGCTGTAAGGTGCTGCCAACGCCCCAAAAAACCCTGCATCATCTGTTATACTGGCTGATTTTCCTTTCTGCCGTGCGCGACACGCGCTTTGTCCTTTCGCAGTTTATAGCCCATCGATGATAGTCGTCGGGCGGTCCGTTTTCAGGTGCTGTGCGTTGTTATTGATATTCGGTTTTTTAATGCTTCGCGCTTTCTTCTTCCCTTCGTTTACGTTTCGTCCCAACCTCTTCCTACTCTCCCTCCCTCTTCACCTGTTTACCCCATGCTATTGCTGTCATCTTTCCGTGTTCCGAACGCTTCTTCCCGCTGACCACCTCACCCCTCGTGCCGAGATTCTCTCCGTGCACCAACGTTTCAAGAGGCGGCAGCGACTCTTCTCGAATGTCTCCAACTCCCCGGAGCTAAAGGGTGCTGAGCTGAAAACACAAGAAGACACAAATACTACACCGAACAAACAAGTTCCAGTTGAATAACGGGCTCGGGCACAGGGCGAACTTTATCCGGTCCGCGTTGCCGCGAAAATACGGGGAACGCTAAATCTTCACCAACGTCTGCCCGAAATAACGTCTGAATCCGCTCCGAATAATCGTCCTGACGGATCGTAACACTTTCCTTTTCTCTTTCTCTCGCTCTTTCTTTACCGCTCTTTCCCGCCTTTCTTTTCTGGCAACGTGCACACCCCGTTACGGGGTTTTGATCGGTTCCGGTTATGAATTAGAAATATCCAAACCAGTATAATACATTAGAATTCAGTACAGCTTCCCTACGTGGTGGACGGCTTCGGCTATTTCCAAACCACGTGTATCCGGTTTCCGTCACCGGATGGTTATGGTTATTATTATCCCATAGTGTGCGTTTGAGATACCACAACAACAAAAAATGGCGCCGTTGGATAATAATCGTGGCACACCGCAAACCACGAAAGGATTTGTAGCGGAAATGTGATAGAAGGAAAAAAAATGGTTCAAGAAAAGATGTCTCGCACCGTCCAACGCGGGAACGTTCACCATTATTGGCGGTTGGGAAAGAAACTAAATGCCGAAGAAAAGAAGAAAACAAAACTTTTGCAAAACGAAAGCCAACCTCGAATGGGAGTGTTTGAGTTTCTAATAGTATTGATTTTGTTTCAAAAATAGCAAGCAGATATAAAGAAAAACAACAGCCACAAAAACCACACATCGCAGCATCGTTTGTATCCTAATTCGTATAACTACTACCTCCGTGTTTACAACGGCTCATCCAAAAGTTAGCTTCAGGCGAGAGATTTCTGTTGCTTTGTTGGGGAATAATTTTTAGTATTTCTTGTTGTTGTTGGCAGTTTGTTGGTTTTCATTTCGTTATCGCGTGTTTTGTTTAAATGTCACGCGATTGAGCAAAACTGGTGGAACTCGATTGGATGAGTCTGTTTATTCACTGCTGCTGCTGCTGCTGTTGTTGCCTTTTGCTTTGATTTGTAACGTTTATTCACTTTCATCTGCCTCTGTTTGCCATTGTCTTGAGTGATCACATGGTGTTCCTTGTTTTCGTTTTTGGTTTTTATTTCTGTTTATTCTTTTTTTACGTAAGCGTTGTGAGTATGCTCATTGCGGATTTTAAACATTCAATTAGCTGTAGTATTGGCAAGCGGGTAGCGTCAGCAAACCACGCATGGCCAGTGCAAATAAAAACCGTTTGTTGAAACCATTCCTTACCATGATGATGCGTTATGAGCCATTGGTTGATCTTATGACACCTAATCCGGGTTTGTGTGGGGCCCGATACGGCAAGTTGTGCGGGTGAAAGGTCAAGATGTACAGCTGTACGAGCTGTCCTTCCAATGGTGAATCTGCAAACAATCCATCTTCAAATTAAGGCCGTTTATTGCAGTTTTTTCGGGTGGTTTGGGCAGGCATGCCTTTGCCTGCAGGGTGGCAAGCGGATAGGATAAAACGTAAGATAGTATCGAGACCCTTGAATCGGTAATCCTCGGTTGGTATCTAATACCATGGAAGCTAATGAACCTAATGATTCGTGACTGCGCTACGGTTTTGTCTCCCTTTTTTTGGGGGAGCCGTAAGATACGCCACACCGAGGAGACATGTAATCCTTTTTAGTTATAGCCGATGGTTGTGGAGAAGGATGCTGATTATCTGACAGCTCAAAACGGCGTGAACGGCGAGCTATAGCAGCGTGCGAGTTGAGTTAAGGGTTCATGATGTGTTGAGCGCGGTGAAGAAGCGAATGAAAAAACCTGCCTCACCTAAACTGGTATTCAGTGCGTGAGATTAATAGTGGATGGCCTGGCCCTGGGAGCTGGGAGTTGGAGAAAATGTGCTGGAATAAAAGGGCGGCAGATGACACGGCTCTAATGTGTGTCAGTGACAACCAAGCCGGGTACGGCTAGGTTCAGCGTTACCTAAGCAAGGGATAATAATTATGTCAAAAGAAATTTGTGTATGTTTTTCTTCTCCGTTTTTTTTTTGTCAATTCGTATATGTCGATAGATGATCCGTCGGATGAATGCATCTCAGAACAATTATGTTTATCACGATCGCAGCGCCGTTTCCAGCATGTCCAAGTATCGCCATCCCTTGGCTGTCGGTTGCTGTTTGAAGCTGCTTATCTAATAGGTTAAGGTGGCATTGGTAACGCCCTGGTGGCTTCTCCGGCTCGTGTCTCTGCTCCCGCGAAAACGTTTCCCCCACAACGTCATGTAATAGCCTGAGATAGATCCCATCGTGGCCATCGGTGGTACCATGCGATGATGGAAAGCTGACATGCACTCATCTCCAACAAAGGTCACACGGCGCCTAAAGATCATCTGACCCCGACGATGTACACCGGTGTGCACGATGCTTTAGGGTCGGTTTAGCCATCATGCTCATTGCACACTCGCAGATAGTAATAATAATAATAATAATAATAGTAATAGTAAAAACCGAATCCACAGCTAAACGCGCCCGCTATGGATGCTCTTCGAGAAGTCTTCCCGAAGAGTGAAGTATGCACCGGCTCTTTCCGGCTCAGGCAAGAGAAAAGACCAAAATCGTCGGCAGGAAGGCAGAAAGAGGCGCAGCACTCGCGATCGGTTGACGAGACCGGGTGACGACACTTTCGCTTTTTGCGCTCGATTTCACCTCCCCGGTTCTCCCGTCGGCTGCAAAAGTCCCGAACATTCAACCGGGGCGGCATCTTCGATTTTTATCGACCCGACACCGTTGGTGGTGGCTTTCCAAATCATATGCGACTTTATGCTTTCTCGGCCCGCTACAGATATACACACGTACCACGACGGGGCGTTACAAATCTCTCCGACGTGCGGGAGATCCGTAAAACTCTTCGCCGTCACGCTGTTGGACATTGTGATTTGCAGTCGCCGGTGAACGATACTACCGAGTTTTAGTTGTTGGAGAATTCCTTTCGATACTCTAGAATTGTTCCCTAGGATGTGAAGAAAAAAATCCAGACTATTGTTGGAGGTTTATCGCGGTAAGCAGTGGCGGATTAACCTATGGGCGGTGGTGGCGGCCGCTAGGGGCCTCGTCGGTCAGGGGGGCCTACTCGGCCGGAGAACCCAGACCCGTAAATCTAGAATATCTACACGAGTGGTTTCCGCTCAGGGCCTTCCAAGAGCTTGATCCACCACTGGCGGTAAGGAAGAGTACAATTCTTTGTATATCGTATCAACGACTATGAGGTAATCATATACTTCCGAGCAGGCAACAAATCGATACAATCAAAGACGGCGTCGAGACGTAACGGAGCGCAACTAGCTGGAGCAAGATCGCACTGGCACACGTCTTCAATCCATACGCCACTTCCTATTTATTGTTGTGGTGCGTGTGTTGATCACTGGGCAGTAAAAGCTGGAAGCTGGATTTTCTAATGCGATGATATTTACAAGCTGCGCGATGGTGCAGCCATTAGCCGCCAGTGTTTAGACCTGGCAAATATTATGTGATATGCTAATAGCGTTTGATAAATTATTTCGTGTTCCCGCTTTCCGGATACCTGATGAGCCGAAAACCGGCCCAGGGGATTCCAGTGAAATTTTCGGTTTCCGACACTACTTTCTCAGCGGAACACAAGGATGTGAAAACAAAACAAAACTCCTTCGGATGACGCTATTGCGCTATCATTCGATGGGCGGCCATATTGGCCGACATTTTCATTATTGAATGTGTGGTTCACCGTTTGGAATACGACCTTGAGTAAGCGAAGCTTAATGAAGAATTTACTCACATTGTTTAGGCGCACAATGTACGTTACCAGACTTTATGTCACTGTATGTGTCACACGCTAATGTCCACCACTAATCGATGGGGCACGTTGTGCGCGCATAACCGTTGAACCTAAATCCATTGCTTAAAAGGGCAACGGCAAATAATTACGTATTTTTTCTTAAATGAATTGAAACAGACTCAAAAATATCCGTCAGGGCGGAACATTAGTTGGCGTTTGCCGGCTCGTACCGTTCGGTTCGTCATCTTAACACATCCGGACGTGTTAATTGTGCACTAATCTATCCACTCCACGCGCATTGTATAATGTGACGCTATAATCGGCCATCTTTAAATCGGCAAGCGCATATAGCGAGCCGGACGGCTAAGTGTCATCCATCATACTAACCTCACCACCATCCTGCCGGGCCGTGAAGTGTGCTTTATAGCATCGGAGTGTTTTTATATCTTCTCGTGTTTAGTGTGTTTAGCGATTTCGGGCAGGCGTATTGGATGACGTTCAAGTGCAACTGCTGCTGTACTATACATTAGTGCAATAGCCGCACTCAAGTGAACTACAAGCTTAACGTACTNTCGGCCATCTTTAAATCGGCAAGCGCATATAGCGAGCCGGACGGCTAAGTGTCATCCATCATACTAACCTCACCACCATCCTGCCGGGCCGTGAAGTGTGCTTTATAGCATCGGAGTGTTTTTATATCTTCTCGTGTTTAGTGTGTTTAGCGATTTCGGGCAGGCGTATTGGATGACGTTCAAGTGCAACTGCTGCTGTACTATACATTAGTGCAATAGCCGCACTCAAGTGAACTACAAGCTTAACGCACTGACAGTGCGACAACATTACACAATGCCTCAATATGGCCGCCGTTCGAATGCGTTCTTCCTCCCACCGCGTTTTCACCAACCCCTCCCGAACTGTCAATCGCAGCTGGACAATCTCACTGGCTTTTTTTATTGCTTCTTTCATCTTCTTCCCCCTCATATTCGTCCCTCTTTCACTCACCCCATTTCGTGTGTAGTGCTCTTTAGCGAGTTCCATAAGCAATCGTATTGGGGTATTGAGTAACGGACGCCGTGAAGATGATACGATTTGGAACCATTTAAATGTGTGCGGGTTTGTTGGACCAAGCTGTTGAGTAATTTAAGCGGCTCGCTTCCAAACAACCATAAAAGCTCCATCAGCACAGGAGCTGGGCCAATTTCAAAAGGAGAAAAAAAATGCTTCCCACACACAGACGCACACACCAAACCCTCCTGCGAAGACGTATAGATGCACCCTTGCCGGGGCAATGCCCATCTTTCTTTCTATGCATGTGGATCATATTGCGTAAAATGGTTGAAAAGACATACGACACACTGCGGCGCAGGATATACACGCTATGGCGCAGCAATATGGCGGACGCCATAAAAAGGGTGTCAGTGTCAGTTTGAATATCAAGCTAATTAGTCAGCTTAGCCGGGCTGGCAAAATTATGTTGTCCTGATTTGTCGTGCAGATAGACAGTCAAAAAGGAGGTATCCAGTAATCCTGCGTGTTTGTCACGCACTTCACTATCTTCCCTAAAGAGCACTCACATTCACACTTGTGTTTGATTTCGGGGGTTGAAAAGGTCATGGCTTTACAAACAGTGCGTTTCGGGTATCGGCTAACCTTCGGATTGGCGTTTTAAACAATTAAACGGAGGGTTTTTTTTTCAAGCACAACCGTACACTTGCGTACCGTTGCACAGCACTGGCCACACCACCATCGCGATTGGAATTTGATTGTTTGTTGAAAGAAATCTTCTTCTCTACGCTGGACCCTTTTCTTTCTCATCCTCTTACCCTTTTTACCCACATCCTTACGTACGTTTTTTTTTTGTAGTTGTAATGGAGCCAAATTTACACAAAAAGCAAAATTTTGCTAAAAATAAGCTTTGCCCCAAGCGCTGGTTTGTGAGACGAAACAAACCAAAAAAAGCGACCACTGAATGGAAAGAGTACAAGTTCCCACACAGCAAACTTACACACAAAACCGTCACGGCACAAACACGGCACAAGCACCATGAGAGCGAGAGGTCAGTGAGAGACAAAACGTCAGCCGAAAAACCGGGCGCGGCGAAATCATCTGCGCTGAAGTGGACACATATGCATAATTTATTGTTGCGCACCCGGCTGGATGTCAGCTCATCCCGCTCACTGTGTCGATGCTAAAACTTTCGCGCAGCAACCTTTATTTTTTTTTCGCATGTACATCGAATCCTGCTCCGGTTGCATATCTTTGGTTGGATGCCCTACACTACAGCGTCGGCCCTGAATATAAGCGTTCGATCGATGTGGAGACACACGGTGTCTGGGTTTCTTGGGGGGGGTTGGAACTCTTCCAACCACACGGTCGGGGCTCCTAACTGATTTGATAGATTACGCAAACGAGGAGATATATAGGAGAGATATCCAGCAGATGCTAAGAACGATAAAGCTTTATCCAATGCTTGTTTCGTGAGTATAGAGATGCGTAAGATATTTCGTTGATGAAGTCTTGTATACTTCGTCGTAACCAATCCAAATCTTAAGATTCCCTTGTTTGAGTCGGTTGCCTAAAGGCAGATGATAATGGGACGATCTGGTGCTCTCAACATTTCTAGAGGATTTTCGCTGGTGTGACAATCTTTAAATGTTCCATTTTTCATCAATAAAGTCCTTTGGTTGGTTCTGTCAGTGAGCTAAGAAATGAAGTAAGTATTTAACAGCAATCATACCTTAACTATATTTGCTCTGTTTATGGATAAAATGAATTATTTCTTCAGGATTCTAAGATCTTAGACTTGAAACTGAAATGTTCTAGGTATAAGTATCTGATTCATGAGAGTGTTAATACCATTCTATTCCGGAAAATATTAAACCATTACCTTTTTTTAGAGAGAAGCTCACATATATCGTCACTCATCTCCTATTCTTTGTAAAAGGTTTCCCATTATGTACCTTACTAGGCGTGGTACTTTGTAGAATACGACACATAACAGGCACGTCCGCCATTACCGTACCACTGTGCCGTTTGGCCGTCTCGCCAATCAACCATCGTCGGTACTCGTGCCACGCATGGTCACGTAGAAATTGCCGAAACAGCTCATCCCGTCCTGGTATCGTGCAGTCCAGGTACATACAGAGCCGCTGCCACGTGTTGCCAATGTTTTGCGGCTTTAGAAACAACCAGCACCGTGGTATGAGCAGACATTGCGTTCTGGTGCGAGCCACAATCGTACGGTGTTGATGTCGTTCGCCCAATCCAAATACGGCACCACAGCCCAGGGATCCAACGTCCAGGAACCGATGTACGACTGGTCCCTCCTGTGTGGGAGTCTGTGCAATTGAGTGCGAAAGAGATGGTGGAGAATTATCTCTCGGTTTACATCCTGCTAATCACTCCAAATTGGTACCTTCAGGAAGCAGATGGCTCTATCTGGATCGTATCGAAGTGAACAGTCATCGGAATCGATAAGCTTGCCGGAGCTAAACGTGTCATGCAGATTTTGTATCAATTCAAGCTGTGTCTCGGGACTTTTTGTAACTGGGCAAGGAGGTAGAGGTGATGTGACTCCATCCTCAGTCGATGCTAGCTGAAGCTCGTTCCGGGAGATGAGAGTAGTGTCGCGGGTCAGTTGCAAACACTGCATTATCATACATTGCCCGCTCAGGACAAGATACGCAAAAGGTAGCTGCAGATCCAGCGGTATCGTCTGTTGGGGCGCATACTGCACAACACGTGCCAGGATGCTACACTCACGGATCTGAATTGGAAATACACGTGAGAGCACTAAACACTTGCTTGTCGCACCCAATAGAATACCTGATCTTCCGTCCAGTGGCGAAAGTACTCGAAGCGTCTTAACGTATCTCGGAGCTGCTCGTAGCTGAGCCGTATCGTGGCCACACCACGTACCGGTTTGCTGCTGCCGTTGAAGCTCATTGTAAAATTGGATTTTGATTTAAAATGTCTTTTGTTTTTGCTTACTTTTGCACACGCCGGCAACACAACCGTACACTCGCGAACTCGTGTCGTGAAGAACTGAGGTTAAACGTTAGACGTTTGCTTCAACCGTTGGTGTAGGCTGTTTTACCTCTGCTAGTAATCCTACCGTTGAAGATGGAGCGGAAAGTTGGTGTGGAGGCAGCACCAGGCAGTGTATGATGTGAGTTTGCCAAACTTTATTCTTGCATGTTGCCAACCATGCCTAGGGGCAGGGTTTTGCAGTCGGTACCGCACACGAACTATCCCAAGCATATCCACCCAAATAGTTGACAATAGTTTCGGAATTTGTTAGTGTTCCTTTTCGAGGAAATGTCGCCGCTTTAGCGCTCACTCTCGCCTGCCCGGTAAATCTTGATGAAATTCGCCGTAACGATACGAATGCGAAACATTATTCAAATAGTTGTGCAGCCGCGGTGAGGGAAACACTGCTACAAGCTTTGGGCGGGTAAATCCTTTTGCACTTCAGCACACACACACACACACACACACACACACACACACACTCTCTCCGGATGTAGTGCCCTATTACCACCAGCTCGAATCGATGCGGTACGCCCACTCCTCCCCATGGGCACTGGAATACAGTTTGGAAATGTTGCAGAAGTGCGAAAATGGGTCGATGATTGGATACCGCGATGGGGTGAGTAACGGACATGACGATATAATGCGGTACAGACAGTGTAGTGGTACACATTGCAGAATGTATTACAACACAACAACAACAACAAACCATTATCCCATGCTCGTGCTGTAGCGCAAGGAGCCAGTAAAGCACAGTGATGTATAAATTGTAATTGTAATTTAGTAGATAAATGACGATATCATTTGGAGGTCGAAATTTCTGCCCGTGTTTCTGCTCAAAAAAAAAAAAAGAAAAACGAGCGCTACACACTGTGCGCTACACCGCATTATTAGTTGTCATAGTTGTTTACTAACTTACACTAGCGTATGGTGGTTGTGGTTGACTTTGAACTTACAATCAATCAAACCGAATGATACACACCACGCCACGCAGCATATATTCGGAGCTTAAATTTTCTCCCACCCCCTGTTCCAGCCCCACCCACCCACACACACAAGTACAAACATAACAGGCAGCCGGAAGGGTACGAACACTGGTAGTTAACTTCTAATGGTATTAATAACTATAATGGAGGTCTGAATGGAGTAAGAAGCAGCAAAGGTCTACATTAGGTCCCGGCCACATTTCATAACCTCAACGGTCTCGCAGCGACCTGTGCCAAAACCATATAGCCCGCTTCGCCAGCGTTGCTTCGTTTCGTCGTTGTTTTGGTGTTTTCTTCCGTGTTTCGTTACCTTTGGCCACAAATTGAATGGACCTACGGCACGCGACTGCCCAAAAAAGTTGTGTGGCCATGCCACCAAATAGTATTTGAGCACGGTAGGATAGGGCAGGTGGCAAAAGGGGAACAGGAACGGGCGACCCTTTATACCTAAATCAATCGTTTAGCTCGGAAGCGGGAAAGCGTGAGGATGAGTCAGGTGTTTTCATTTAAAAGGGGAAAACATGAGTTTTTCTTCATGAAAAGTCAGTGTGTGTGTGTGTGTGTGAGAGAGAGAGAGAGAGGATATTAAGACGACATGGATGTAACATCATGTTAAAGTAGGTAAAATGTTTTAATTAGTCTTAAATGTTTTCATTAAAATCATCCATTCTTTACGCTACGGTGAACTAAAGCGTTCAGCTTTTGCTGATGCATGCTAGAAAAGCCGGCCAAAGTAATAGAGTTGCACCTGTAAACAAGCGAGCAAAGCGGCTACTTAAAACGTTACGCTTCTTCATGGTTTTTCTCTTGCATTTGTGTTTGCGCGTTCGATTGAGCGATGGTGCGCTGCGCGTTTCATTTTCTCTCCTCGCTGCTGCGAGCGCCATCTATATGTCAAACTACCTAACGATCGACGCAGCGCTCGATCGCGCTAAAGCGCGTGGCGATCATTTTAAACGCTTTAAAAAATAAATATTTCCCCGGGGGAAGTTGTTACTATATCTGCTACGTTGTATTGGCGCCGATCAGGACGCTCAGCTATATTCGACCATACCTCTTAGCAGCTCGAACAGGTCGCGTCCGATCGGCACAATGCTTGACGGTGGAAGCAATAAACCGTGCGTCCCGGTGTCCGGAAGCCTTAAGGTGTAGCTGTACCGTATGCCTGCCCCGTGCCGCGCATAACCGGACGCGGTGCCGTACGTTGATGGGCCAGCTTCCGGTTCGAGGTTGTAAACAAACTCGCCCGCCTCGGTACGCATCGCATCCAGTCCGGCCGATGCCATCTCGTGCACGTCACCGTACGCTTCCGGCCCGTAGCGTTCCTTGTCGCGCGTGGCAATGCTCTCCGTTTCCGGGTAGGTTAACAGCTGTCCGTACGCCTGCAGCGATATGTACAGCCGCACATTGCGCCGTTTCGTTAGGAGAAAATCGCGCAGCGCACGTGATTCCGGCTCGGAGAATGGTTCGGGACCGGCGTAACTGTCACTGCACTGCTCGCGGTAGATCGGATCGGATGCTTGCTGCCACTGGTATGCCCAGTTCCGATTGAGGTCAACACCGTAGCAACTCTCCACCGGCCGGGAGGTGTGCTCGGTGAGCTGCGGTTTGTGTGCATTCCACCAGTTGATCCTACGGGAAAGAAAGTGCTGGTGGTAAGCAATGAACGAAACACTGGAGCGAAGGTGATACGTACGCGCTTGATAGGATTGCCTGTCCAACGCCGGACGGCGTTTGTTGCGTTTGGTTTGCACGATTCTTCGACCAGAGCCGATCCCGCCTGTGGCTGTATTCGTACCCATCCGGGTTAAGTACCGGCAGCACGTACCAGTCGTACGCAAGCATCGTCGATTGGTCAGCTGGCTCGGCAGAAGATGTACTGTTCCGTTGCACCGTATCAGGCAGCTCAAGCAGCCGGTTCAGCAGCCAGGTGGCAACGGCAGGTCCTACCCATTGGTGGCCGTGTGCACCAGCCTCGACAAACACGGCTGGCCTTTTCTTGGCCGGTTTGCGCGAACGTTTGGCGCGCTGTGGGGCGAACGACACGCGCACCACCGTCACCGGTCGACCTTCGTACGAGCGGCCTATGTGTAGCAGCTGCACGTGCTGCGGATAGCGTCGCTGCAGGTAGTGCGCAAACTTTACGATATCTCCGTAGCGATGGTAGCGATACCAGGTGAGTGGATGGCCGTGCCGTAGTTCCAGCTCCATCTGCTCGCGGCGTGTCATGGGCGGATTCTCGTAGGCAATCGCCTGCCCAACATCGCGTATGGTCGGTTCGTACCGAAATCCTTCCTCGTCCAAGAGCTCGCGCAAGGTGTCGGCCGGAGCGCCTGGCGGTACCAGCACGTCGGTCGGGCGTACTGTCGATGGACTGGTCCACCACTGCAGCCGCATCCCATCCGGTGACTGGCGATAGTCTTCCAGCCGCTGCAGCTGTTCCGCGGTGTGTACAAAAATACGCCATAGCTGGTAGCTGGTGTAGGATACCGGTCGGGATGGGCGTTTGGTGGTTTGGTGCACTAATTCCTCCTCTGTAGGTCGCCTCGTTGAGACCGTTTGTGCGACATACTGTGCCAACGCCGAAAGCAGCTGGTCTGGTTTTGGCAGCGTAGTAGTGGAAGGTGGTGAGCTGGTCGTACTCGCACCAAACCACTGCGACAACCAGTCCGACATGCCTGGTGAGGTTGCTGTCGGTGGGTATTGCGACACCGGCTGCGGTACATCCGTTACAGTTGACACCGTGCCAGCGGGCAGTGCCTGTTCCGCCGCATCGCCGGACGTTTCGTCGGTGCTCCAGGGATTGAAGAAATCCCACGGCATCATCAGGTCGAACCATCCGGCACTGGTGCCGGAGGTGGACGGTTCGGTTACCGCAGGAAATTCCAACGGTGGTACGAGCTGTTCATTCTCCTCGATATCATTCATTGGATACGATCCCGCCGAGCCGAGCCATTGTGCGGGACGTGGTCCAGACGATAAGACGGCTGGACGGTCCGGTGTCGCCGGTCCGGCATCGTTCGAGGTGCTGCGCGTGGGACGTCTGCGTACACCGTGTACACGTGGTGTCGTACTGCGCGCATTCCCACCATCATACTCATCGTAGTCGTCGTGCGTGCCACGTGCCGCCGCCCCAAACCCAAGCGACCGCACAAACCGCCCGAACGTGGTGAACATACGGCTAAAGAAGCCTTCCGCGTCCGCCGTTGACTCACCCGACTCCTCGTCGTCCTCGTCCTCGTCCTCCTCACCGTGCGACTCGTCCCTGTCGTCGTACTCGTCCTCCAGCGTTTCCTCGTCCGATCCATCCTCATCGCTGTACTCGGCCGTATCCTCGTAGCTGACCGCCGGTCGCTTCTTGCGGCGGCGATTCTTCACGCGCTTGATGCGCACCGGCCGTTCCACGTGTGTGGCCACGTCCTCGTAGTCTTTGTCGTTGGTCAGCGCTGTCTGGCGGTTGGGACGCACCGGCCCACCACCACCATACAGCTCCTCCTCCTCCTCCTCCGCATCGTCCTCTTCCTCCTCATCCTCGTCATCGTCATCTACTTCCTCAAATGCTCCGAACCCGTCGAAGTACTCCTCTTCCGATTCCTCCTCACTGCTGTCGTCGTAGTCCGCACTGTCGTCGTCGGGTCGTGGCTTCCCGAGCGTAACTGTCGGCGGTGTCGCCGCCGTGTACTCACTCGTCACCTGTATGTTTGTGGTCATTTTGTTCTTACTGCCATCCGTACTGAGCGTCGACGGCAACCCGGAAATGGTGACCAGTTTGGGCGTAAACTGTTTCGTAACCTTCGACGTACCGTCGTGCGCCACCGGTAGCCAGGTTTGGTCCGTGTCCGCGAATGTTGCACGGGACGCACTATCAACCTCACCGGATGTACTCCCCAGATATTCCCGCTCGTCGAACGCTGCTTTCGTGTAGGTGTTTCGCTTCACTTTCGAGCTCGGTGCAGTGGTTGCGTTCGCCAGATTGCGCTGCTTCGCCGCACGGACCTCGGCAGAGTCTTCCACGTACTCGGTGCTCGTGAGCGCATTCTCCATAAACGTGTACACGGACTCTAGCATGCCACCGATACGCTTTATCACCGGCGGATCCACATACACGACGGGTTTCTTCTGCTTCACACCGCCACCGAGCACCGTGCTGGGTTTGGGACGCTTTGCAGTAGTTGCTGCCGTAGGTTTACTCGTCAGGTATCGTGTTTTCGTTCTGCGCGTCGTACTCACGGTCGGTGGCGAAATGGTGGACGATGTCGGGTACGCCGACGGCGTCGGCTGTATAGGTGTTAACGTGCAGCTAAAGGAGTAGTAGCGACTCAGCAAGGACAGAGTCTCCGGCGTTAGGTTCGCTTTGGTCATATCCGACACCGGGCGTGACGGTTGCTGCTGAGTGGACGATACCGCACCATACGTTGGACGTTTCTTTCTTCGCTTTTTAGTGTGATTTGTTGGCGACCGTACAGTGGAAACCGGTTGCCGTACAGGGTGCGCGGTTACCACACTTGTCGGAGCTGATTGCGGCCGTTGGTAATCCCCGTGGTACGCCAGATTCGTGTTGTTGAGCGTGTTTTTGATTGGAGACTGTTCATCGGCGTAGTTGAAGGTGAACGTGGTAAGGTTGCTGGCGGGAATAGCTGACGGTGCGGCCGTGCTAAACTGGTAAGTAGTCGGCGAAACACTCCCGACGCGAAATATCGACGGTAGCTGCGTTTTGTTTTTGCCCCACAGCAGATCAATGTAGTGGACGGGATCTTCACCCACCAGATATTGATAGTACTGCTGGACGTTGGTGAAGTTGGCCTTCGTTAGCAATCCATTCTTGCTGGCATAACCCTGGGCGTCCGTGGGGCGTATTAGCTTCACGCGATCCGTCTCAAACTTGTCTATCTTGTGATTGTTCACGTATATACCACTGACCGCGCGTACATCGCGCACCATCAGCACCAGCATCGCCAGCACTGCTAGTGGTGCCATGTTTGCCTACCAAAAAACACTCACGCTAGCTCGAAGTGGACGGTTTAGCGAGGCCAAAGGACACGTTACGGACACGTTCCGGTCTGCATTGAACGGCGGATGAAGCTCTACTGAACGGTGTTGCCCGTTGCAAAGATGGCACTGGGTTCCAGAATTTGCCGAACCACCCAAGGTAGCTGCAGGTGTGCGGTGAACTGAAACGCTCCAGTAGCCTAGAAGCGGTCGCCGCAACCGAACCCAACGGATACTTAACCTTGTCCAGGTCGGATATACCGATACGCTCCAGTTGTGTGTCACGATCGAGACATTTGCTGCAGTTGCGATCTACCATATCGGCAGGCAGATGCATTATCTCCGTCCCCAAGCATCACTCCGCCACCATCCGCCACAATTACTTGCTTCGTTTTGGGTGCGTGGATAACAGTCACAAGGGCTTAAGCCGTGTGGCTACACTTACCCTTTGTCTGGGCCGCACGTCGCAGATCGTTACCTCCGCTAAGCGTTGTTTGTCAAAAGAGGCAGGGACGCATTTCGGTCTCAATTGGACTTCCAGCGGTGATACGGGCATCATAAACTAACATAGAATTGAGAAAGTGTGTATGCTTTAGGGGAAAGTTCACCCGTCGTCATGATATGCAAATAATGGATTCGGATTTCTACCGTCCTTGCACAAACGACAGCCGGCTGACAGATGCCATTGTTGGTGGATAATGTTTGCTATTGAGTTGCTGGTTGTATTTTTTTTTTATTTAATTTTATGTAATTTTATGCTCATATCGTTTCCACAGAAAAAAAAAAACGCTAAACAAATATATCGAAGATATCGAGTAAATCACTTATCAGTTAATGGCTCTTACAATATTCAGCCGAACCGTACGTAGATGCCCTGCACGTGGATGCCGGGCGCCATCGTGGCATCACAAACACCTGCGCAAAACAGGTACATCTTCTAATTGAACAGGTGTTTGTTTGTTGCGAATATTAACGCACAGCTCATTAGACGCGAAATGAGTGTGAGAGTATGTGTGTGAGAGAGAAAGAGAGAGAGAGAGAGAGAGAGAGAGAGAGAGAGAGAGAGAGAGAGAGTATTTTATAGTAGCCATTGCTAACCGATCAGTAGCAGTCAGCGAAGGCTGTGTAAGTATAAGGTAATCAGCGGTACATTTGATTTCAGTTTTATCTGTTGACTAATGAGGTTAAGAAGCATTTGCGTTCTATCCTGCTCGCTGCGACAAGCGCAGATTGGAACAGGCACGAAACAGCAACAGCAACATATGTATAACCTAGCCAAAGTGTTTCATGCAAGCAACCCCGTTTCTAGGTCAGTCAACACACCGAATAACAGGTATGACAACTTTCCCTAGCACGCGCCAACCGTTCCGCGTCGTTTGCCCTGCACCGTTTGCTGCATCTGTGACCCACCACTCGGTGAGCGCTGTTCTCTCACCCTGGTTTGTTTTGATCAGGTTATTCGCACACAGTCGGCCGTGGCAACGTGGCCCGAAAATGCCGGTGATAATGAAGCCACGAGCGAACGGCGATTCACACTCTCCAGACGAGATTCTGTGCAAATCAGCTGTGTGCGTGGTGTTAAGCCGGTTCAGCTTAAGCCAGCTGAGCTGTGCGATTAAGGTAGGCGGACAGCAGCCGCGTGAGTGGATCATTCACACACAGCAAGCGCTCGTTTAGTGAGTGGGAATTTTTTAACATCTTAAAACCCCCCCAATCAAGATTGTAGCAATCGTTACCATGGTGCCACACCATTCATTATCGCTCGATAACGTTTTGCTTCGGTTAAGTACCGGACGCTTAAGGGGATGTTTGTGGATTTCAATGTTACCTCAGCACCAGCATTTTGCCCTCTCACAGCGGAATCTCACCACCATATCAAACTATTAATAATTTCTTATAACATAAGATTTTTTGCTGATATGGCGAGAGGGACTCAGAGAGAGAAAGAGAGAGAGAGACAAAGAGAGAGAGAGAGAGAGAGAGAGAGAGAGAGAGAGAGAGAGAGAAGGGAGGGGGGGAAGTATGCGGGATGGAGATGGAGACGGGTAGAAAGGAATGGGTTTTGATAGCGAGAAAACGGTGACGAAGAAAGGGGCAAGACATCAACAAAACAGCAAAGCTGTGCTAAAAATATATAAAAATTCTAACGCAAATTTATGCCGATGCTGGCGGTTCCCCGCCGTGTAATGGCTCCGATGCGTACGTCAGCGGGTTAATGGTTGGCGGCTAGAGTGTAACAGAGAGCAGTTGCGTACTTTATCGTCACTGCTTACGCGTGTTATAAACAATGCTCATCCTCGTACGGGTGTGGGATGTTGCACAGAGTGACATTTAATAACACCATAGGCAAGAACCGATGAAGTGCGAGTGAGTGTGCAAAGCGCTGCGTGTAACGATATTTTTTACTCAAACGCATAATTATTAAACTGCTGACCTGTATTTCACTATTTTCTTTTTTGCCAATGCAAGCATGCACGATGAATGATTTACGTACAGTTTTATAAACAATCATGCTGTACGTATTCCATATACACTAAATCTATACTGTAGTCATCTTAAAATGTAAGCAAAAATTGATGATAATTGTTTACTTCTTATGTTTGATAATATTGTTCAATAAATCAATGCCATTCCCGAACTTATCCCTTACGAGAGCACTCATTCAGCTTTGTTCTAGGTGCAACAGCTACTGATTAAGCCACTCGCGAGTGGCAAAGAAACTCGCACACGCTAGAACTCATGAGATGTTCCGCACGTATTACTCAAGCCTCCCAAACTACGGCAAATGTTCCATACAAACTACTCAGCCAATTTACTAATTTATTTTCTCAAGATGCTCGGCGATTCGCCTTTTTGCGTACGTTCTATTCTTCGTGGAACGGAAAAACAAACCGGATTGAAATAACTTAGTTTTCCACGCTAAAAACACGATCGTTCAGACGTGTATGTGCATAAAACAAAGAATGTATGCGCGTTTGAAACCAATAAAATCACCGACGCGTACGAGAAGAGATGTTAGACAGGCAGTCATGCCATCCCTTATCGGCGAATTTGATGTGGAGTAGTAAAATGATATCTGTTTCCTGCTTGGGTCCGATGGCAATAAATGCAAAATGCAACATTCATAGAATTCTTGAGAAGAATGCACACAAGCAGGGCTATGCAAAAAAAACAAAAATACACGTTTGGAAGAACTCAAATTAATCCTTCAACATGTCAATTTTGCGGGAACTCGCGTACTATCGCTTACGTTTGATTACATACGCTCACAGAGCTCACTACGTTTATTCAGAGTGTAGTTTCGATACTATTTATTCAAAGTATAGTTTCGATCAATTCGTCTAAGAGAGCTATAAGAGCATTGAAAAGAGCATATTATAATTCTGCGTATACGCCTTGGCTCAAAGGGTTAACATGGTTATCTACTGACGAGTGACGATGGGGGGTGATCGTGTAGTAGAAAATGTAACGTAACCCAATCAACCCCTCCCCCCCTCCCCCCACCCTAAACACCGTCGTTACCTACTTCCGCACGTGCCGTTGGATGGAGTATGGCTTGTGAGTTACTTGTACACCCACGCCACCCCGGAACACACGTATCCGCAAGTAGGTGAAAGAATGAATTAGAGACAGAGGAAGAGAGGAAGAGAGAGAGAGAGAGAGAGAAAGAGAGAGAAAGAGAGATAGAGAGGGAGGGAAGGGGTCTTCCGGGCGATCGCTGTGGTGGATGCTAGGCGAGTTAGAATACGAGAAGAGAATGCAGAGTAGAAAGGCGTATCGCGAGAGCAAACTCATCACTGTTACTCAGGTGGCGTCTTGTTGCAAAAAAAAACAACAAGAAAACCCCCCGCATCGTTCTCGAATAAAAGTTCTAGCAAAAACTCACGCTCCGTCAATGTTGTCAAACTCGTCGATCGCTTGCGATGCAGCTTCCCACCGTATAACACCAAAGGTACGTAGTTCGGACCTCGAAACGGCCACGTTCATAACACATCTCACCTGCGACCGGCGTTCAGAGTGTGTGGGAGGGGGGGGGGGGGGGAGAGTTAAGGTTGCATGTTATCGAAATATGTTTCCAACGCGTGTGTGTGTGAGAGTTTTTATGTTTTGTGCAAAAAGTAAAACAACAAACACTTTCTCAAAACCTTCTGCTGAAAGGCTGGGAGCAATGATACGGCGAGCGTCAGGATCAACAGTTGTGCGTTGGTCGCGTTGTGAATGAAGTGGTTGGGATTATTCTGTGCTTTGTTGTTGTTTTGTTGTTGTGTTTTTGTCATTCCTGCTGTGTATATACATATATTCGCGCTCACAGTGTCCGATCAGCAACGGTTGGCCCAATCGGTCACTGTTGTGTCGCTACTGGTCGAAGTAGGTCGTGTTTCGTTGCCGGTGTATTTGGAAGGTGACTCGGTGTGACTGGTGTTGCGTGTCTGTGATTCCCATCAAACATTCCCGCCGTAACGTGTGATCTTCAATCAAAATATTCGCCAGCCTAGTGCCCGCCTGCCTACTGCCCATTGGGCGGCGACACGTGCAGTTGTGCGGTACCGGTTTTAACCAGCCGAAACCATCCCATCAGCTGCAAAGGGTAAGGCTGCATCGGGGTTTCGAGGGGGGTAGGGGTAGGGAAGGGGTAGGGGGGGGGTGATTTGGGGGTGAGGGGAGGGCAGATGGTGGCAGTGCGCAGCGGAGCGGTGGGATTTGGGGAAGGGAATGGTGAGAGTTTATAGCCGAACGGGTTCAAGGGTAGTGTGGGCCCGCAAACGTGCCTGATGTTGCGGTCGCTGCGATGTCTGCAAAAAGGCCGCTGCGGCCATCGGCATCGCCGGTCTGCAAAGAATGGAACAGCGATGGAGGGCACAAACACGCGAGTGCACGAGACGCGAGCGTTGATCGTAGAGCTATCTTATATCACCGTGCCAAAACTCGACTCGGGAGGAGCTCGGTTTGAGTTTATTTATTTTTTTGGTTTTGTTTTTGCTCGTTTTTATCATGCGAAAGCGATGGTGCGCTTTCGGGGCCCACCACCAAGGGAGCTTCGCTCACGGACAACTCCCGGTCACTCCCGGGAACGTGCGAGTGGGTCTTGGTAGGTAGGTAGGTAGGTAGGTAGGTAGGTAGGGGGATGCAGGGAGGGTTCGGTGTTTTTGCGGGTTACCTTTTTTTATTTTTGGCGTCCTCCTAAAACCATCCGTCACGCGTGTGTTTTGTTTTCGTGTACATAATCACACACACATACATACACACATACACACATACACATTGCACACCACCGTCACCGTGGTGTTTCAAACACCGTACGTGTGTATATAAATATAAATACGTATAAACAGTTACTTTGTCCCTGCACTAGCTTCGAATATTCGATGAGTGCGGCACAACAATACGGTACAACACAGGCAAACAAAAGCGGATAAATAAATAACTACAATTAGTACGCTGTTAGCTAGAGCCGCCGGGACAGTGATAGCGAGAGTGTTGCGCGATAATATAAAAAACAAACCAAAATCCAAGTTCGCTGTACTCGCTATTGCCATTAAGAGTGGATTTGGGTGCCGCCGGGGGGGAAGGGGGTGGGGGGGGGACAGCGGGCAGACCACGTGTGGGGAGAAGGGAAGGGGGAGGGGGGGGGCGTAGAAAGGGTGACAGAAGCACATCAATAAAAAAATACTCACACACACACACGCACATCTCGCTGTTTGCTACTCCGCGAACATCTCAATTCCTCGGAGCTGTGCTAAGAAGCTGAGCGTGGTGCGCATGCGAAAATTAATCCTTTCCCTCCACTCTTTCTTCCTCTTCTCTCCATTTGCCCTCCCCCCCACCCCTTCCCCCAGTCCTCTTCTTCTATTCGTCATGCATTCCGTACGGAATTTGCTTCCAAAGTTCCGCCACGCATGGAGACACCTCCGACAGCCACGTCATCAGTACGTAGCCCCCGGCGGGTCTCGTCCAACCGCGTTTCCAGCGTTGGCAATAATATTTAAAATTGATCGTTTTATGATGCTTTTACGACGTACGGCGTCGCCGGCATAATCCGTAGCGCGATGTCTCCGGTGTGGCAAAGGCCACCAGGGCTGACGAAGATGCGCCCCAAAGCCAAGCGAACGAGCCCGATAGCCATTCGAGTTAGTCGCATTCAAAATAACTTTCACACCCAAAACGACACTGCAACAATGCTATTCCCCCCCCCCTCCCCCCTCTTTTTTGTCGTCTGTGTGTTGTTTCCTGCTATTCCTTTGTTCTCACGTGGAACAGTCTGCAGTCATCAAAAGTTGGTACAAGATAATGTATTCATAATGTTCAGCGATTACCTGTAATTATTGCATCTGACAGGGAAATGAGCTTTCGCGAAGTTTCCGTTGTGTGCGCCTATACGCCGGATGGAAGACACGCGCAATGGCATGCGTATATCTGCTCCAATGATGCACAGCTTCTTGACCTGGCACGGCAGCGCAACTGATTTTATGATGGCGACGAAAACTGGACGCGTCGGTCTGGTGCCACGGTTCCAGAAAATCATGTTCCATTTCACGCACAGCGCCCGGCAGAATGTGCTGGCGGTTTAGTTGTAGCATCCACGGTCGTAACTCCATGGATGAAACATTACGCCAATATCCTCTTCGCAGGCGTTGCATTTCGAGCAGACAGCGATAAGTGAAGGTAGACGCATACGTTCCGATGTGCGAAAACAATTGGTGAACGTGTGTGGTTTTTTTTTACGATCACACTTACGGGGATCTCATAAATTGCCTGAGGGTCGCACGTGATATAGTTTGAGTTCCGCTTAGGCGGTTGAGCTGTGCGCGCAGTGGAAGTGCGTGTTCTGAGTGGCGTAGTGAGTGCCACTCATCTTGGCCTTGACCTAAGGTAACGCATTGAATGCTTACGCTGCGCGTGAGTCACCGTGCAGAACAATGTCCTGGACACAAACACACTTGCGCTGCTGCCTGTCTGCCGCACGGTTTTGCTGCGTTGGTCGGACTTCAGTCATTAGTGTGCAGTCAACGCAAACGGTCGCTCGTCTTCGTACAATTGCAGTCGATAAGCTGAACTTCCGGACAAAAAAAGTTCTGTGCAGTGAGTTTTGCTGATCGTGTATTGACAATCCGTGCGTTCTTGGCGTGGGATCTTTTCCAGATTAAGACAGTTTAGCTGGTTTCAGCTGAGGTGATAATTTATAATAACGACACGGTGTTACGGCTGGAGCTCTTTCATGGGCAATACTTCACAAGCTATCTCTTTGAAGAAATGGAAGAATTGCTCCAAACTTGATGTATCTTATTGCACGTTGCAAACATATTGCTTTGTGAAACAGAAGCTTTCAGTTTTCAATACGCGATGCGTACTGGGTGCATCATCCCCCGTTGCTATCTGCAAGTATGCGGGTTCTAACATAAGTAGCGAAAGTGATAGATCAGCAAATTTGCTTTTGATTGTCACTTGTGCAGAACCTACTGCGCATATCGCTTCGATCACGTATAGGTTCGATTTACCTTCCCTCGTTTTGTCAAGTTCCGCTGTGCTTGGTGTTCTCTGTGCAAAGCCCATTTCGTTGTTCCCCATTTCGGTGGGGAAAATTTAATACTTTTCAGATTGAACATTGCAGCTTGTTCGAGGTGTAGGACAGTTAAATTAGCTTAACTTGCAGCAAAGTTTCCGACCTTGTAGTGAGTGACTTTCATGTTGCGATGGAGATTTTTCACATCATTTGCGAATTACTTGATGTACCAGGCGCCTCCATCGGTTGGTCACAACGTAAAAATCTTGTTCGGTTCAATTCCCCTTTCGAATAGTTCTAATTATTCGGCGATGTTCGTTTATAAACGTTTATTTTATCACTTGCGTATCACTACAGTAGCTTACCGAACCTGCCCGAAATCTCGAAATCTATCTGTCTATCGTTTCACTATATTTCTAACTAACAAAAGTTGTTAATCCTAATGGGGCGAAACTGTTCTGTTCCTTTGCTGTATCCCAACAGATAGATAACGCAACCGATATAAAGCAAAAATGCCGGTGGCAATTTCCGTCGAGGATTACTGCGGTCCACCGGGTGTATACCGTACGCGCCATCCAGACCAGCTCCCGCCAGCCAACGGTGATGCAGAGGGAGGCAATGGCACGGGCAAACCGACGCCGGCCACGGTCCCGGCTACGATGGAGATGCAGCACATGCAGCCGGACATGCGCTATCACGTGCGCCACCATCACCATCGCGAGCGGCCCGGTCACGATTACGCGGAGGATGTGATCACGCCCCAGGGCGTGCAGCCGCACCACAAAACGAACTACGCCGAGACGATGATGCATCTGTTCAAGGGTAACATCGGTACCGGTTGCTACGCGATGGGCGATGCGTTCAAGAATGGTGGCCTACTGCTCGCCACCGTGCTGACCCTGTTCATCGGCATCGTCTGCGTGCACTGCCAGCACGTGCTGCTCAACTGTTCCGAGCTGATGCAGGCGAAGAAGCGCGAACAGGAAGCGGCAGAGCGCGCGAACGGGACGACGACGGTGCCGGCGACCAATGGGACGGTACAGCACGAGAAGACCGGACCGCTGGTACCGCCGGTGACGGAACCGCTCGACTTTGCCGACACGGTGGCGCTGTGTTTCGCGTACGGGCCACCGTCGGTCCGGTCCTGGGCACCGACGATGAAGAACGCGGTAAACATCTTCATCTGCGTCACACAGCTCGGCTTCTGCTGCATCTACTTCGTGTTTATCAGCTCGAACTTCAAGCAGATCGCGGACCGGTACGGCGTCCAGCTGGACGTCCACATCCACATGGCGCTGCTGGTCGTGCCGATCGTGCTGACTTCCATCATCACCAAGCTAAAGTTCCTGTCGTACTGTTCGCTCGCCGCCAACGTCTTCATGACGCTCGGCATCGGCATCACGTTCTACTACGCGTCCCAGGGGTTGCCACCCCTAGCCGAGCGGAACCTGGTCGGGCGGCTCGACCAGCTGCCCCTATTCTACGGTACCGCCATCTTTGCGTTCGAAGGTATCGCCCTGGTGCTGCCGCTGCAGAACGAGATGAAGCATCCGGCCGACTTTGGGAAGCCGTTCGGNCAAGCTAAAGTTCCTGTCGTACTGTTCGCTCGCCGCCAACGTCTTCATGACGCTCGGCATCGGCATCACGTTCTACTACGCGTCCCAGGGGTTGCCACCCCTAGCCGAGCGGAACCTGGTCGGGCGGCTCGACCAGCTGCCCCTATTCTACGGTACCGCCATCTTTGCGTTCGAAGGTATCGCCCTGGTGCTGCCGCTGCAGAACGAGATGAAGCATCCGGCCGACTTTGGGAAGCCGTTCGGTGTGCTTAACATTGGCAGCGCCTTCATCCTGATGCTGTTCACCACGTTCGGCTTTTTCGGCTACTGGCAATGGGGCGAAGCAGTCCAGGGCAGCCTCACCCTCAATCTGCCGGACAAGGAGATGTAAGTACGGCGGATGGCACATTGCTTGCCGCAGATACATTTTTTCCCCTTATCTTTCCCTTGCGTTTCAACTTTCCATTCCTTTCCCTTCCTGCCAACAGACTGGCGGAGAGCGTGAAGCTGATGATCGCCACCGGTGTACTGCTTGGCTACGCTCTGCAGTTCTTTGTCGCCATCATGATTATGTGGCCGATGGTAGAAAGCCGCGTAGCGCTGGCCCGCAAGCATCCCATCCGTTGCGAGATGGTGTTCCGTATCATCATGGTATTGGTGACGTGTAAGTATGCGCTGTACGGCACGAACGTTGAGCAGCACTGTATCGCACCATTCTTTCTCGCCTGCAGTCCTGATCGCGGAGTGCGTTCCCAACCTTGGCGCATTCATCTCCCTTATCGGTGCGTTCTGCTCGTCCTCGCTGGCCCTCATGTTTCCGCCCCTGATCGAGCTGATCGTTGCCTGGACGAATGGGAAGCTTGGCGTATGGCTGGTGCTGAAGAATGTCATCATACTGCTGTTGGCGTTCCTTGGCTTTGCCACCGGAACGTACGAAAGTGTGTCAGCGCTTGCCAAAGATTTTTAACCACCCGCAAACCGGAAAGGTTTTGCCCGCTAGCATAGCATGGGGCACCGTTCCTTTGGGTTGAGATACAGTTTGTAGCATTAAGCCACTTTCATATTTATTACGTCCTGCATAGGGATCTTTGCAAAGAACAAACGCTTACTACGTTTGGTACAATCAACGCCATGGTGCACTAAAACTTAAAGAAGAAGTCGAAGAAGAAGACGACGAAGAAGAAGAAGCAGAAGAAGTTGAGTATCACAAAAGTACTTACATTTCGTTACCGATTAGTTGCATCAAACGCATCGTATGATAAGTATATACCCGATAAGTATAAACGCGATAAGACAAACCATTTTACTGAGTAGCCGATAAGCGAGATGTAGCATATCATTCATCAGGGTAACGAGCGACACGAGAGGTGTGTTAAAATGCATAAGTTTGATAAAAAAGCAAGACAAAAATTGTGATGGATACACGTACGAATGTTGCTGGCTGTCGAATCGTTTGTGAGGCGTTAAGTCGAATCGCGTGGAATGAGAATAAATCTGTACCGTTCACACAACAACACCGTTCTTGAAACATTAGTTTTCGCATAAATTTGATTAAATTGAATGTTTACTACAAAGAGTAACACAAAATCAGCAAATTCGCTGGTGGTTTCTATGTTTGGGATTTTAAAATCGATTTCTAATAACCGGCAAAAAAAACGGTCATGTTTAAATGGAGTTGAAATGAAATCTTTCATTCAATGGTGAAAAATTTCACACAGAAGACAATAAAATGCATGCATACAACTTGTACCTGGAGTCTGCTAACTTATGAGTGGTTATTATACGGAGAAATACGAACCAAAGTACAGCCAAACTGTTCTTAACAATTTAAACCAATATTTTTACTAAATAATCTTACCGTCCTGCTGGATAAAACAAATAACGTTATTACTGTTAACCATCGTTAGCGCCACCTGTTGCGAAAGCACCGAAGCGCAGCACCTGCAGAAATACGGGGTTCCGTTGCTATTTCCGTTTTCGGCTGTCAACGCCTTTGACAGAGATCGTGTCCACCCTGTGGTAACGTCAAACGGCTGTCAACAAGCCGACTGCCTCGCGTGGCAACCGTTTCCTGTTCTTTTGCGAAGAATCTTCGTCGACGCACGTCGTGTTTGCGGGTGTTCAGTGAGGTAAATAGCCTTATTGCCATCCTATTTATACACGTGGGTACGTGTTTGCTGCAGCTCTGGGAAGCATACGTGCGCTGCGGATGTAGGATAGTGCTAAGATTTGGCTAAAACTGCAGTAAAATAAGGAAAACATTGACTGTGCGTGATACACCGGGTGCCTTAAGCCCAATTGAACGGGGGGCTGTGGAACGAAAAGAAACTAGCGCCTTAATCGGAGCGAGGACTGTGTAATCGTTTACCCGTTCAAACAAACGTGTCAGCGAGATGGCCTTTGCCAGCAGAGCAGAGCAACAATCAAAATGTGTGCAAATTTGTTGTCGTGTTGTAGATTTTAGAAACACCGTTCATTAGGCATGACTGTGTATGCGTGTGAGTGTGTATGTTTACCATGGTCAAGGAGCATTGTTGAGAAATGTTTTTCCATCAATATACCTACCAGCGAGACAACGATCAACAGCACCATAGATTAAAACGATACTTCTGAGACACTACACAAGTTGGCAATGGCAAATTCTGACGCGCGGTTCGCGTTCAGGGCGTTAGAATGAAGCGGCACACATCTGTAGCGCACTGCAGTACAACCGAACCCATCGTCTTCATTAACGTTAATCGTCTACCTTCACTGCTTCGTCACAGAAGTATACGCAATACTAATTTTGACTGAATTTCTCTTCCCTTTGCAGTGAGCTGCCAAAGTTCAAGTTCCAAACATGGTCCGTATCAGTGTGCTGGCCGATGCCCTCAAGTGCATCCATAATGCGGAGAAGCGTGGCAAGCGCCAGGTGCTTATCCGACCGAACTCGAAGGTCGTGATCAAGTTCCTGACCGTAATGATGAAGCACGGCTACATCGGCGAGTTTGAGATTGTGGACGACCATCGCAGCGGCAAGGTTGTCGTCAATCTGACCGGTCGCCTGAACAAGGCCGGTATCATCTCGCCCCGTTTCGACGTCAAACTGCAAGATATCGAACGGTGGACGAACAATCTGCTGCCCTCCCGTCAGTTCGGGTAAGTCGCTGTTCGTTGGTTTTAGAGCTACAGGGTGCTGCGTGGTTCGCCTTCTTCGGTTATACTTATGCCGTTGGTTCCTTTACGATGAGCCAACGGTGGTGTAAGTTAGGAGGCGAGAGCAATACATTTTCCACCTTTAATCCCGAGCAGGCGAAACTCTGCGTCAGTTCGATTCAGTGGCATGGAAACAGTATATGTAAGAAAAAAAAAATCATGTTTCAAAGTCGCTTACATAGGTGGACCCTTTTAAAATACGCTTTAAGCGAGCATTCCGTACCAATCGGTGGTTTTCAATCGTAGAATCGTTAAAGCTGCGGATCGGATAAATGTTTAGAAATCACCATCCCGAACATATTTCGTTTACGATCGTAGAATAGCGATTCCTTGAGGAATAAAAAGTGTACTCTTCTGTCTAGCTTGTTGAAGAAGTCATCAATACTAAAAAACCACCTTTAATATTAATGCTCTAGTATGCTCGTAACTTAATGCTACGAGTTAATGCTATAAACTGATAAGCTGAAAATGGAATCATGTATGCCTGCTTTCCTTTGCTTTATGTCGCTGCATGCGTTCGGTAATGCAGTGATGTGTTATGCATAGGAGGCTAGAACAATCTACATAAAATCCACCATTAATCACGATCCAACACCTTCTCAGCTGTGTTGTTTTGTTTCAGCGGCTTGGATACAGATCGTTGAAAAAGAAAGTTCCTGTTAGAATAGTTTTTAAGCAACAGAGTCAAATAAGTATCCGTACTAACAAAACTTTCTTCTGCTTTCTTTTTCCCGTTCCATCTCCACACATAGCTACGTCGTCCTTACTACCAGCGGTGGTATTATGGATCACGAGGAAGCCAGGAGGAAGCATCTCGGTGGAAAGATTCTGGGATATTTCTTCTAAAACACACACACTACAGCAAGAAGGCGCAACTATGATCAGCGCCTCACGCAATAACAAAACTGCGGTGGGAAACACACAGCGTGCGCGGACCTANAACAGACTCAAATAAGTATCCATACTAACAACACTTTCTTCTGCTTTCTTTTTCCCGTTCCATCTCCACACATAGCTACGTCGTCCTTACTACCAGCGGTGGTATTATGGATCACGAGGAAGCCAGGAGGAAGCATCTCGGTGGAAAGATTCTGGGATATTTCTTCTAAAACACACACACTACAGCAAGAAGGCGCAACTATGATCAGCGCCTCACGCAATAACAAAACTGCGGTGGGAAACACACAGCGTGCGCGGACCTAATCGAGTAACACAAACACCTTCTCCTCGCCGGAAACTGCAACGAATGCTTTTCCTTACGTTTGGAACCGCGTTTGCAAACGTTATTTGCAAAAACCGTTCGAAGGTGTGTGCCGTCTGTTCGAACGTATTTTTCTATCGCTTTATTTGCTGCAGTTATTTTAAGGAGAAAACGTATGACTGGTATCGCGGTTAATATGGATCGGAAATATAGAGAAGCGCCTTGTATACCCTACCATTAAATTCTAATTGTGTATACATGTTTTTTCTCTCTCTCTCTCTCTCTCTCTTCGCCATGTTGGAGGATAGAAATTTGCATATAAAATAATTTTTTGCATTAGTTGCTCGAAACGCACTCGGAATGTAATATTGTAGGCTAGCGACTCTCGGCAGCATAATATCACATTTATTCATATTAATCATGTTCTGACAAAGTTTCGTTCCTTGCATCATAAGGCGTGAACGTTAGGATCTTCCACAGTCGATAGTACTTCCAGCTAATATCAAACGGAAGAAGCTGGTAGTTAGAATAAACAGGTCACATGAAGGTGTACTTCATTTGTATTCATCCTTTGTCGGATGTTATTTTCAAGCAAGCTTGCACATCAAACTACGTTAGTCGGTAACGGCTGTAGGAACAGATCGAAGCAAGTGTTAAGAAAAGTCATTTAACGATAAGTGTTTAGCAGCATGGTCATCACGTATAAAACTTAGTGTGTACCTAAAGGTAAACGAGAGCTTCCCCACAGGATCTTTTTTGATAATTTTTCAAATATTTTATTTTTTTTGCTGCGCTCTTGCACCTCTTTTCTCATGTTTTTTCTTCTTCTTCATCTTCTCCCGTTTTACGTTTCTTCCATCCTTCGCCATCACCATTGCAGTGTATGTCGTTTTGCTGCCTTTTCCTACATACATACACATTCGCGCGTGCACACACACACGCGCGCGCAACACACCCGTACTTTCGTCCCTATCCGCAAAATGGTGAAACAATATGTTGCAACCATTTCGTGTACTTACATTTTATTCTTCACTGTTTTACGTTTGATTTGCCTGTTGCCTGTGCCTTCTTGCCGATTCTATTGGACCGTATAAAATGTTAAGCCGCTTCCAATCCTATGCTCCAAACGCGCGACGTTCGTTTGTTATTGCCTTCACTACTCTGTCTCCCTTAAACGGCTTAAAGCAAATACACCCACCACCATATCGCTGTGGGTATGTGGGTGCGCGCGCGTTTGTGTGCGTGCGCGTATGTATANGTGGTGGCGGCACCGGGCTCGGCTCCTTACCACGGAAATGTACCGCCGTCTGGGCGGCATACAGCAGGGACGCCTTCGCTTCCTCCGCCCGGTACGCATCCATCAGTGGGTTGTAGCGAAGCGAATGGTGCAACGGATCGAGCCGATAGTCCCGGAACGGATCCGGTCCCCAGGACCCGTGTGGTGGGAAATGCGTCGGCAACCCCATCGACGGGGGCAGCATCGAGCGGGACAGGTGGCCACCGGGCAGCATGTGGGCGGCCGGATGCCGCCCGGCCATGTAATGGTGTGGCATCATCGACGGGTGATAGCGCGGATCGCTGGCAGCTGCGGCAGCGACTGCCGCTGCATGGCTACGCATCAGCAGCTCATCGTCCTTCCGCGGCTCCTCCTTGATCCGTATATCGAGCTCCGTTCCGTTCCGGTGCGGGGACCGGTCACGATTGATCGAGACAACTGTGGCAGCAGCCGCAGCCGCAGCCGCAGCCGCCGCCGCCGCCGCCGCCTTCGACTCCCGCTGCTGCTGATGCAACATCCGCTCGCGCTCCATTTCCCGCCGCTCCATATCACGTCGCTCCTTCTCCTTGCGCTCCCGCTCGCGCTCACGTTCCCGTTCCCGTTCGCGCTCCTGCTGCTCCTTGCGCAGCTTCTCCTCCCGTTCCCGTTCGCGCTGCTTCTCGCGCTCCTCCCGCTCCCGCCGTTGCCGTTCCCGTTCCCGCTCCTCGCGTTCCCGTTGCCGTTCACGTTCTTCCGCCTCGCGGCGTGCCGTTTCGGCCGCCAGACCCGGGTCCTGCTTGATCGGTGGCCACGATCCACCCGCTCCCGGTTGCGGTCCAGGAGGAAAGCTACTAACGCTACGCGGTAATGCACTAACCAAAGAAAGAAAGAAAAAACACAAATACGAACGAAACACGCAGTTAGTTAACCAGTTACCATAAAACACACCTACAGGAAAGATATACACACTCAGCAGTTCAATAGCAATAGCATATATACAAAAAAAAAACAGCCCAAGTTAAAGCTATTCGAACACATGCTGACTGTATATCTTTTCGCTAGCGCACTTTTCGACTCAACACGAGTCGTGACTCACTTGCGCCACGGATCGTGTAGCGATCCCGGGATCTGCGATCCCATCGGTATGTCCCGCGAGAACGGTGATAGGCCGCTGAACGGTGAACCACCGTACGGTGAAGCATAGCGCCCGAATGGTGAAACACCTGCAAAATTTGGAAAATCGAAACGGTCAGTAACAGTCGGCAACACGCTCGGCATCGTCGCGGCTGTGCCTTACTTATGTGACTAGCCGGTGAGCTCATGAAGCTGGGCGGCAACGGTGTCGACTCGAATGGACCCGGTCGCCCGGGAAGGCCTCCTGGTGGGAAGGTGGACGACGGCAGATCGTGCGGACGTACGAGCCCTGCTGCAGCAGCAGCGGCCGCCGACGGTGGATACATATGCGACGGTGGTCGCAACATCTCCGAAGCCGTCTTGATGGAGGCCGCCTTGTCCGGGTTCTGTTTCGCCTGATGGTGGTAAATTTCCCACGCGATGCGCACATGCATTGCGTTCCACTTTCCAGTTTTCTGGAGGGGGGAAGAAAAAATTAGAGACGGCGTAACATTATTAGCAAAGCAAAACAACAACAAAAAACCCTCTTTTCTGCACGTTTACTCTTCATCGCTCATCGAAGCACACGTAGTAGTTCGTGAAGGTGTGTTAACCCTCAAAGGATGCGAAGGAAGAATTGCAAAACGGGAAGGGGTATTGCGTTTTGTAAATGATGCGTTACGATGGCAATGGTAAGGATGCTGGATGATGACGGATAAGGATGATAAGCTCTTACCTTTTTGTTCGGATCGACCGGTGGCGTCTGTTGCTGCTGGTTATGAACAGTGTTGGTGGATGAGGGGTTTTTTGTTTTGTTTGTTTGTTTTGTTTGTTTGTTTGTTTGTGGTAGATGATGATGTAACGGAAATGGTACGCGACGTGAAAAAGAAAAAGCCGTATATGAGTAAAAGCGTAATGGCGAAATGAGAAAATTGATGAAGAAAAACATAACACATTTGATCTACTACTGGCAGGTATAAGGAAGGCCACCGGTGGGCGTACACCATCGTGTGCATTTATGGAAAGAATGGACTCTGCTTAGTGTGTTTAGTTTTTGGTTTCCAAGTGCTAAGAAGAACATGGTGCGAGTTCGAAATTTCGAGTTCGAATTTCGGATTCGAATTTCGAGCGATTCGAAGAAGAAGAAAAAAACAGTCCATAATTTGTTTTATTGCACGCAACGAGTACGTGTCGTACACAGTAAACACCAAGCTGAACGGCCTAACCCCACCCCTAGATGTCGTTAGGTTAGTATGGAGTAAACGAACGAACGGCCGTATTTGAACGTGCGAAAACATCACACCAAAAGATGGCAAAAGTAAGCAATGGACAGTGCTCAAACGGACGGGAATAATAGCCGCTGTTTTGCACGGTGCACATTCATGGCAACACCTGCGTATGCACCTGCGGCTTCTACGTACCTTCGGCACGAACGATTGTAGATGGCTCGGTGGCACAAACTGTGTCGGTCCACTCAACCCGGGATGCAGCAGGCCGGGCGGATAGCCCGGGTAGGCCGGCATCCCGATCCCTGTACGGTAGAAGGGCGAATCGACGGCACCGATTTTAGGCACGTCCTTGAAGAGTGGTGGCGGAAAGAGTGTGGGCGCACCGCCGGCCGCACCGGGCAGCATCGGTTGATGCTGGTGCTGGTGCAGGTGCGTGTGCTGGTGTTGGTGATGGTGCAGCTCCTGCCGCAGATACGGTGGCCCCGGTGGTACCGCCGTAAGCCCACTGCGGTCCAGAAACCGGTTGTCCAGCTCGCGCCGTAACATATCAGCCTGGTCGGATGCTGTGGAGAGCGAATGGCGAAAAGGCAACACCGTTGAGTAATGGATGTACGCGGACTGTGCGAGCTTTGCCGGATGTTCCACCTTACCTTTCGTGGAGAAGAGAGATTCGGCCGAGAATGGGTGCGGATGTGTGGCGGGTGGTGGCGCTGGTGGCTGTGGAGGGCCAGGCGCACCCGGTGCGGATGAGACGGCGGCACTCGCTACCGACAGCCCAGCCCCGGCCGGACTGGCGAGGGCAGCGCTGGTCGGTGGTGGAATCGGCGTAGCGAACAGTGGCGCCGCCGGAAACGTTGACGGTGACGACACCGCTATCGAGGTGGACGTTGCACCAACACGATCGCTTGCAGACGGTGGTGGAGGTGTTGGACGCGCGTGATGATGGTGCTGCTGCTGCTGCTGCTGCTGCTGCTGCTGGAGAAGATGGTGATGGTGGTGATGAGACCCGACCGTAGACGAGGAAGACGAGGACGAACTGTTGTTGTGTACACCGGTGGAAGCCGCGGGCGAGTTCGCGTGGGATGCTATCGATACGACGGTGGGTTGCTGCCCGGGGGCGGCTACACCCGGTGGCCACCCCGGTGGTGGCACACCCGGTCCACCCGGACCACCACCACCACCAACGCCCGCCGGCACCGTCGTGGACGCGGAGGTGGAGGTGATGGAGGAGGTGGAGGCGGAAGACATGATGCTGCCTCCGATCGCGAGCGTGGTTTTAGGATAAGTGAGACTAGAAGAGACGACCGATATGGCCACCGACGGCACGCCTAGGGCAACCGAGTGCGGTCCCGAACCGGCACCGAATGCTGGCAGCACTGGCGAAGCGCTCACAGCAGGTCCACCGCCACTGTACGCCGGTATTGTGGAACCGGGCGTTGAGCGCGATAAACTACTTACGTTACTACTGCAACAACAACAAAAAAAACATCGAAACAAAAAGAAAGAAAGAAAGAGAAAGAAAGAGAGAGAGAGAAAGAGAGAGAGAGAAAGAGAGAGAGAAAAAGAAACATACATATTAGAGAAATCGGGCGACGATGGTACGACTTTTTCCTGCATTGTACTAACTTACCTATAACTATCTCTTTCCCTGTTCGGACTATGACCCCGAGGCGAGTGAGGACGCGAAGAGACGATAATGTTACCATTGCTGCTGCTACTGCTGCTACTGCTGTTGCTGTTGCTGCTGGAAGAGGGCGGTTGCGGGTGCCCACTAATACTGTTTGGCCCGCTGCCACCGCCACCACCACCACCCCCACCGTGCAGATGTGCGGTGGAAGGGCCACCGGGAGTCATAAGACCCGGCGGTGGTGGTGGTGGTCCGCCCACCACCAGCGGATGGTGATGGTGGCCAACGAGCAGTGGAGACATGCCCGGACCGCCCGCACCCGGATGCGTTGGTGGCAGTAGATGGTGATGGGGAGGTGGTGGTGGTGGCCCGCTCCCACTACCGGGTGGTGGTGGTGGGGGTGGCCCGCCACCGAGGTGCATGCCGGGGTGCGGTGGTGCATGCACCGGGTGTGACCCGACCATGTCCCGGTGCGCCGGTTGGGAGGAATGCGAAGTAAGTGACGACGTGTCGGTCGCGTTTGACGCCGCCGCCGGATGCAGCGATCCCACGCCCCCGACGCCGGCCGACGGTGCCGTACTCGAGACGAGCGTTACGGAAGACGTACTGCTGCCGGCAGCGGACGGGGCGGAAGAGGAGGACGATGACGAGGACGAGCTGTTGCTCGAGCTGGAGTTGGCGTTCGGTGTGATCGGGCGCACCTTCTGCTGGGCGGCGGCTGCAGCAGCTGCGGCGGCCTGTTGCTGCTGGGCGGCCGCTATCAGTGGCGACGGGTCACGGTCCGATGGTCGACCAGCACCGGTGGGACCGTTGCTGGTGGTTCCCGCGCCCAGCGGCGGCTGCAACCGTGCATCCATCAGCCCGAGACCCATGAGCGTGTGGGGCGGCATGGGCGTGAGGGCCGGATGTAACCGGGGCGACAGATTTGGCGAGGTGACCGACGGTGGCAGGTAGGGATTGTGCTGAAAGCCGCCGTACGGTGAGTAGATCGGGTAGCCCGGATACGCCCGGTAGGCCGGCGGCAAGCTGCCCAGCCCGTTCGCCATCATCATCGATGGATGGGCGGCTGCGGCGGTCGCCGCTACGACAGCCGCCGCATGGTTGCCGTTCAGCAGGGCGGCCGTGGTAGGGCCGGCTGTCGCAGACAGCGATGGCACCACGGTACCACCACCGGGTACTGCCGGGCTGTTGGTGCGTAAACCGCCCGCCGATGCAGCCACCACCGCGGCAGCCGCCGCTGCCGCCGACGCCGACGACAGGGAAGAGGAGGAGATGGACGAGGAAGAGGACGAGGAGGAGGTGGCGACGGTGGTGCTTTCGAGCGAAGGATGCACCGCCCCACTTTGACCGGCAGCCGTGGCAGGCGTCGCAGCGGGCGGCGTGTGCGGTACCGAGAGGGGCAGCGAGGATGGTGCGGCACTGCCGTTGCTGCTCGCACTACTCCCGACGACACCAGCCAAACTCCCGCTCAGATGGTGACTGTTGATAGCCACCCCCGGCCCACCAGGGCCGCCCGCACTTAAGCTATTCGAGAAATTGGTGGCCGCCACACCGGCAGACGGCGACATAAGCGTATTGATGGTGTTACTAGCGCTCCCATTCGGTCCGGCACTAACGCCATGAAATACTGATTTCAACGGTCCACTAGCGTTGGACGTGGACGTCGCTGGATGTTGACCCTGCTGCTGCTGTTGCTGCTGTTGTTGTTGCTGCTGTTGCTGCTGTTGCTGCTGCTGCGTTTGCTGTTGCTGGGGCGATAGTGGTGGCTGAGATTGTAGAGGTGTTGATGGTGCCTGTATGCTACCCGCCGGTGACGCAACCGCCAGCGACTGGGCGGGCGATTGCGGTGCGCTGCTTACCAGCGGCGTCTGCTGCTTCTGGCTGGTTGATATTGCTGTCGTTACGGAGGTGGCGGCCGCCGTTGTGCTGAGCAGCAGGACACCGGCGGCCGGAATCTTGGCGGATGCGGTCGGCAACAGCGGCTTATTGCTTATGCCGGCCGTCTGCGGCGAGGCGGATGGCTGTGGTGGCTGCTGTTGCGATCCTTGATGTTGCTGTTGCTGCTGAGGGGACGCTGCTGCTTGGTGCCCACCACCAATCGGTGTCAAATGCGTACCCAATGGTCCATTCGATACCTGCAAATGTGGAGAAAGAGAGAGAGAGAGAAAAAGGAGATATATAAGTGAGGTTAGGTTGTGAAGTTACTCATGTCTAAGCTAGTGTCAAGTAATGCAAGTCCTTCGCTCTTATACACGTTTCAGCAACTTCAAATTTTCCAACAAGGACCCTCGAGGACATCAAACACTTCCAAAGTTCCAAAAGGCTAACACTGGCCAGAGGACAATCGCAAAAGACAAATCCAGCGAAGAAAGTCACGGTACCACTGCAACTAATGTCGCAACTTACTTGCAGTGGTACTGACATATAAGGTTGATTGGAATAGCACTGCCCCAACCGAGACCGACCAGAGTTCATTGCCGGACGGTAGCCAAGTTGGTGGGAACTCTGGTTTACGGAGTACAGCCGCCACCTGTTTGGACACCGTCGTCACTACCGGAACTCTGCCACAAACACAGCTGACGACGATGTCTGGATGTTGGTCTTGTGGAGACGCTTCCTGAGATGCTTGGATCTATGTCGTTACTTCAATTACCCTTGAGTTGCCTGAACGATGTTGCGAATTAGTAAAAAAAACGGTATATCATCAAAACGGGCACAAAATATTCTAATTGTATTACCAAAAGATTGATATTAAGACACTCTTTGCAAGTTAAGTTAAATGAAACATTTGAATTTCTGCAATAGCCAATGACTAATACCAATGTCTACATAGGCAATAGACATCACCTGTTTAATTTGAAAGCAAATGAACATGGTTCTCTTTTCACGCAAACAACACCAGCACATTGTCTAAGCGTCATCAACATCATAATTAGTTTGTCACACACGCATCCCACACACCCGCACGCGCATAAATCACAAGTAGTTGATCCTCACTCAGCGATTCTCAAAGAACATCAAACGCTCCTACCAACGCCAAACAACCCACGAAAAGAAAATGAAATATAAAACAAAGCAAAACAAACGCAGCCACTTGTCACCGCAAACGTATCATTAAGCAAATCATTACCGCAAACTTCCCTAACATGCAGCATGCCGTCTTAACCTGGCTTGCATCGCGATCCTACCAAATGCACTTCCACACTCATCCGCGCGTCAAAGCGCATTGTTGGCCGGCAGCAGAGCACACATGTCAACACATTGCAGTGCAAAGAGCACTGAGGGAGCGGAGGGGGGGGGAGGGTAGGTGATGGTTGTAGTACAAGGGGAAGGGGAGGCACGTGCAGACCCGACACAGTGTGGTAGCGGTGGGGGAAAAACCGGTAAAGCGGCAAGAAAAGTTAACGCAGCCGGGGGCTCAAGAATATATGCTTAGATGTCGTCCACCCCGGAATGGTGCAGCGGTATGGCGGTTTGTCGTCGTTGTCGTCGGCTACAAATCTTGTCCCCCAGAACAGCCGCCAGCCGACCACCACCGAAAAACCAGCACTTCGGTCCGCAAACAGCGCCAGTACAGCGAGCGAACAGACAACGCCGCGAGACATGAGAAGGAGCCAAACAACAAACTGGCTCTCGGTTGCTCATAATTAAAACTGTCATCTGTCAGAGCGCTCGTGCTCGAACCGACTCACAACTCAGGGCTGGTGGTGAGACAGTGTGCTCTCAGGGTCCTCCCCACCCACCCACAGTACCTTGGGTGGGATGGAGCGCGCGCGCGACCGGGGGTGATTTGTAGCCGTGCTTTGCTGATGTGTAGTGAGTTTGTTAAACATAGGCGTGAGCAACAAATTAGCTAACCACATACTACCGTCACCTCGCGACGGACAGATTGCTATCCTTTAGCGTTTGTTGCTTTTTTCTCTCTTTCTCGTTGCTGTAGTGCCTGTTTGCCGTCAAACGGGTGTTGCAGTTGCAAATGAGTAGACACCATCTTTCACCATTTATAATAACGCTCGGTACAGCAATCGCACCGTCTAAAGGGATGCTTTATGGCTATGCATTAGAGGCGGATTAGCGTTGGAATGCCCTCACAATCAAGGTAGCACACGGTTGCGAGAATTTTGTGCATAAAGCGTTGCTTCACGACCGCGAGAATGTCGCGAAAGTGTTCCAGAATCGAGGCTGTACACTTAAAATTCTAAATACCCTTTTTTCCTGAATCTTCAAAATTTACTGGTAAGAAATGATGCTTAATCCACTCGATGTTCGTTGAATATGCGCATATTCAATTTTCAAGTTGTTAGGAAACGCACGCAACAGCGCAGTGGATCTCGCACATAAACCTCGGTGTGCGGTGCGCACATTTAATCGGACAATCTACTAAGCTTTAAGGCACTGTTTAATAGCCGCTCCTTAACATATAAACGGTCATTAATTTTTGACCGAGACTGCTGTGCACGCCCAGCCCAGGACACACACAGACACACTTGGCAAGCAGAGAAATAGGGCAAATGGTCATAAATTCCATCACGACCAGCACACACACACACACACACACACGATGCGACCGGTGTATAATCTGGGCACGACGCGCGACCCTCTGCCGCCCAGGGAGAGCGTGTTAATCGCACGAAAGCTAAATTATACCAATTGCGCGAAGTAATCCCCACGGATCGTAAATTGAGATCTTAGGTATCGCCTCAAGTTCGGCGAATCCCAAGAAATCGCGGGCACGTCCGAGACCACCGCGCACCCGTTCATAATTAAATAGTGCTGCTTTCCTTGTGCTGCTAGTTAACGCTAAGGTCTGCTGCCCTGTCTGGGGTGATGTAATTTGCACCTTCCGAGGTAACCAGGAACCCCGGGGACATGGATCGGTGTAGTCAGCGAACGCGCGCGACGTTACAGATGATGTTGCATATGAATGCGATACGTCATAAATCTGGTTCTGTCACTACTGGCGCATTCCAGTGCAGCGCTCTCCTGCTGCTGCAGCAGACAACAGTGGCAAAGTATCGTTCGAGTTGTATTCGCGCTTCCGGATTGTTGATGGGACGCTTGCAAGATCACGGCAAAGATTATCAACTCAAGCGAGCGTTTTACAAGAGCCCTGCAGGGCTAGAAAAGGCAGCGCACAGTAGCGCTGCACATAAAGCAACGGCAGACATTCCATTCCTCATTTGCTCCAGAACGGTGGGCAGTGCTGTGCTGGGCTGCCGTGGACTACGATAATGTATTTCCATATAATGCACCGGTTGCTTCCTACTGGTTCTGCGGCACGAGACACGCAGCGAATAAAATCACACCAGCAACAACAAAAAAGCAGGTCTCGCGCTGATGTTGGAATGACTTGGATCGCTGGATTGTGCGTCTATTGGACGCTTTCTGCTCGCTCTTCGCCATACGATACCTTTACGGGAAGGATTTATATTGGAAAACACGTTTGCAACAAGAAACACTCCCGTCGTTTGCTTGGGAAGTGGTTCACAACATCGGACGAAAGCAGTACAATACAATGAAGTTCAAGTGCATAAATTCCTGCTTCTACTCGGCGTGTATAGCATGGCATATGTAACACGAAAATGAAATTGTAAATTGCGTTGGTTAAATAATGCTTGTTACAGAGTTACAAACAGCTCAAACTGAAGCTATTGTGCGTATCTAGTTGATAGTACCATCTCAAACACTTCAACATTTCAAAATACTTCATCAAGGGCTCTTGGAAACTCGGAAATTAATCACATGTGTAAAAGAAGATGTTCTGGATCTCTCAAGTAGAAGTAGAGTAGAATGGAGTGGAGAAATATTGGAAAAAAATGTTATAAATCACATTATTAGGATTCCGAGACTGGTGGAATAAACTAGCAGCGCAAGGTTCCAGCGAGTATTTTTTTTTTACTTTTTTTTTGTCATCAGCTTCACAAACCAGTTCTCCACAATGATCTTTATCGCCGCTTGGTTGCCACCAATGTGCACCGCTCTACTCCTCTACTAGATCTGCTCCCATTTTTAGTCATCGCCCAGCCGCGGTACTCCATTTTCGGAACGCATATCGCGGTGCACGTCATGAATGTGTTCGAAGCATACTGCAGCGCACCAGCGTCGATGCCGTGCCACCAAAACGGGTACGAACTCCTGCAGCTACCGTCGGCTAAAACCCCGTCGAGGATCTGTGCCTAATGGGACACAGCGTTGGTCCCACATGATTGCGCTGGACCCGTTGGTCTAACACAAGCAGCAGGTAGCATGGTAGGATGCCTTCCAAGGTGATAATGGTGTCGCTGATGGTCCGGTAACGGTACAACAGGAAGTAATCTCCTGCCATTCCTTTTCTGCCTTCTCCTCCCACTTTCACACCCGCACACACATACACACGCCCGCAAGAGATATTTGCGCGTGCGGAGCATGTTTCGCTTCACCAAGTGCAAACATGCCAAACCGGGGCATGTGTGATTTAAAGTCATCTCCCACAAAAAAAAAAATTAACCTCAATAAATGTTTAACGTTTGTTGGAAGAAGCTAGGAACACGATAGACCATTTTAGCAAATTAATAACAATCTCATCAAAAAAAAAACAAACCTTCCAATCTTGGACTCCGAATCTTGCAACCGATCATTAGCAACCCAAATTCCTACAATAAACAAAAAACGAACCATTCGCGTATTATCTACCAACCACAGGCTCCCCCTCTTGTTACGCCTGCCTTCCCAGACGACATTTGTCTTCGGCAAAAATGTCTTTTTTATACACCGCGGGCCACTCGCTTTCCCTTCCCCACTACCTCGTCCACCGGTTGAATATGCATTCCCAGTTCGCTGGCGAAGCGGCGTTCGGGCGTGCGTTTTCTTCGGTGTCTCGCTTGTTTTACACGTCCCAGCCGGACAGCAGGTTTTTGACATCCGACTGGTGAGGTCAGAGACCGACCGCAAGCGGGTAGGCAGTGAGACGACTACAGGACACCAATTGAAATGCACGGTTTTGTGCAGCCATTGCTCGGTTGCCGTTTCTGGAACGTTTCCCGAACGGTTGCCGTTTCGCTATAGTTATGGTAGCGGCCAGATTCACCTTCCGGATAGCCAAATAAATAGCGCAAACATGCGCGCGAATGCGAGGTAGCGGTGGCTTTTCACGCCTGGAGCTGTGTACCCGCCCAAATCCGCCCCGGAGCGATGTCCTGCCAGGGCTCGGTAAGGGCGAAACGAAAGAAGAAGCACGAGAGAAAAAAAGAGGGCAAAACGTGTACCTTTTATTGCGATTCTTGCACGCCAGACACACTGTGGCTGGGTGCGTGTTGGTGTGCGCATCTGTGTGTGTGTGTGTCATCTTTCTTAGGGGGAAATAGTTTGTTTTTTTTTTTCTTTAGAAGAAAATAAAAACCAAGAGAAATGGAAGCAAAAGCACACCGAAAGGCTGTAGGCGTGCATATGGGCGGCGTGGTGGTGTGCAAGATTGCACGAGTCCCACAATCCCGTACACGGAAGGTAGCAGCACACGAGTACGGTGTCGATATCGTGCTGGGTGCTTCTTTCCTTTCTGCCTTTATTTTGCGAACATTGCGAACCACAAAGGTAGGCGGGGGACGGCCCGAACGCAGCATTAATCGAACGAGGCTGAAACGCGCGTGCGATCAGCATTCTTCACTTCTAACCGCCCGCCCGCACCACCATGTGCCGCATCCATCGTTGGCGACGCAGTAACAGAGGCCCACGCTGGCTGCATTCGAAAGAGCCATCTCCTGCCGAGTGTTTGTTCCGACTGCGCCCGATCGACGATAGTATAATTTATACGGGAATTAATTGTTTATCAACCTTTTACGATACCACGCTGCTACGAATTCAACAACCAAATGCCGTAAGGAACAGGAAGGAACGCGGGAAAGGGGGTGAAAGGAAGGAAGAAAGAAGGGGGAAGAACACATACACAGAGACACGCACTGTATAATGTTGCAGAATCTCGTGATGTTGTTTTCTGTTAGGAAGAAGTCGTGGTGTACAAAACGAATTGATTGTAAAAATAAACAAGGCACAAAGCACAGAACCTGCCCAACTGCTGTGCTTACAAAACCTCCAATCACAGTCTCCAGATTGTACCCGACCATCCGAGTGCGCGTGTGTGTGGAGAGATATTAATGGACATGAATTTATTGACTCCAGCATTACCCATCTGGGACGCGAATCTGGGAAGGCAAGCCGAAAGAAAGCGTGGTGAAAGATCGAAGGTGAAGGTTGCGAGTCAGTGGCCTAAGATCAATACGATGATCGAAGGAGAAGGAAACTGCATCCCAGCTGAGGGTAATGATGTGCAAAGGTTGCGGTTCCGATGGGTGCTAGGGTGATGTATTTATGTCGGAGTGGAAATTCTGTAGGACACCAACACCAGGGTCACAGACAAACAGATACGAATGGTGTTAAACGGAGCGGATTTTTCATTTTGACAGGTGGTATCAGCTATTTCTTTTTTATATGATGCATCTTCTGGTTAAAACGACTCTTTCAGATATTACTACATTAGATACTATACGAGATGGACGTGCACCCAGTCAACTGTCAGCATCTCATGCCTCATTGAAGCGCGAACCTATCACAGATGGCTTTCAGTAATTGCTTACTAATAGGTGAGACACCACTAACACAACCAAGTGTCAGCCAATATAACACACTCATGCTTTGTCATCGATGACATCTGTCAAAATGAACTGTTTAAAGCGCTGTTACCTTCTCTCTAAGGTGCTTTCCCTCTCGCACATTTACGGTCACATCGTCAAATGCGTTGCTTACCTGTAATGAACAGAGAAGGGGAGAGAAGAAAAAAACAACAAACAAATCATTAATCTTTCATTCTATTGCCTTCGAAAGATACGTTAACTAAGCGCATAACATGCGCCATCTTGTACTAATAAAGCAAGCAAGAATGCTCGCATTTCAATCGACGGAGTCCGACAACGTACGCAAGAAAGAAAAAAACACATATGAGTTAAAACCACTTCAGCGTAAGGTAGCACATGCTCGCGGTTACGAATTGGATTAAAAATACAACCGTGTCAGTATTTTTGGCATCACATCTTTCCACCCTGCTCGAGAATAGCACCTTCCTGCCCTGCCGCTGGAATGTTGTCCGAACAAGATAAACCACCCCACCCCGTAACAATATGTCGTAAAGTAGCCAACCGAAACGGGGAAATAAAATGAACCCGAAACGACCAAAAAGCCGCAAACCATCTGCATTTATTTCGCCGGTGGTAACAAAACGACGAAACAAACATATAAACAAACAAATGTCTGCTTAAGTTACTGCGCGACTAGCCAGTTCACGAAATGAAATGCGAGTGGATACCAACACAGCAAGAGCGAAAATTGAATAAATAAAAAGCAACAAGCAAAACAAAAGTCAATAAATTTCAAACACCGTGCAGAAGTGCTAAAGAGATATTCGCGCAGCCGAAGCCGCGATGGAACGCGCATTACTTTCAACGAGCATCACGCGCGCGCGCGCGATTCACGTTCCCGGCGCACATTTAGGCGCTAATGAGAAACTTCAATGAAAATGTCACTAAGAAACCAACACTGAACTAAAAACGAGCAACAATAAAACCACGATGGGGGGAAACGAAAATTGAAATGCTAAATAAAAACGGCACATCGCTTCACAACTCGCACGGCGATGATGGTGATATGCTGTGCAGGGTAGCAGCTACTCTAATGCAGAAAAGCTGGCCATCGCTGACAGATTTCTGGCGACATTAACGTTCTCCCCTTGTGCGAAACGCTCAATTAACAGCAAACAACAACGAAAAACACACGCACATAATTCGTGTTGTTCATTATTAATTGCTTTATTCAGAATAAGCGCCTTTATTCGCATTTTGTTGTGAAGTGGCCAAAGCGAAGCACTGTTAATCTTTTTCCTAAAGCCATCTTTAAAGATTTATGACGCTTCCAATGACACATTAGTATTCATAATAGAAACATTCATTCGGCTGAAAGATTCATTCGCATTCATTTGGATTTCGTGCGTCATGAATCATTAAAGCTTCAGTCTACTTCCAGTGATTCGTGAATCACTGATGGTTCATATTTTAAGACGAGGGTGCACAAAATTTTTCACTGATGCTTTATATGAGTGACTGTTCATAATATTCAAAATAAAATCGTTTAAATGTCACATTTCTGCATTTAGCAAAAAAAAAAACAAACAAAACTACCTTCCATTATCGCATATCACGCAACCATGCCGTTGCACAGCTTGAACAAGCAAAGTACACACACATACACACATACAAAGACGTACCAAAACGTACAACAAATAAAGATGTTATCACACCGTGATTATATCACGCCTAACCGTTGTTGAATGCCGCCACCCGAATTGCCAAATAATAAAATACCTCTCAACAAACGTCAAGATAATAATAACAATAAGTAAAACTGGCTACAGAGTGGTGAGTGGGTGGGCAGGGTGGAAAATGCAAACCATCACACAAACAAACGATAACAGATTTACAAACAAAATCCACACACTCAAACATACACACATACACACACACAAGCGCGCGGGTGGAAAACCGGAAAAAGGGGCGTCCCGTCACAAAACCGCACACACACACAAAAAACAGACCCGTAGAAGGTGGAGGTGGATGTGTGGGAGTGAATTTAGCTTGTCGCTCGTGTCTCCAGCTCTCTCTCTTCATCCCCTTCCTCTCCTTTCCTCTTCAACCCCCCCATAGTTATCAGGGGTTTTCCGTTGCAAACGGGTCGACGACACTTCCGCCATAGAAGGAGGGTGACTGGATGCGCTAAATCTGCTGATATTTATCGCATTATAGCGTGAGTAGATTTGCCCCTCGAGTGATTTAACAACATGATCACTATACTAACATTTTGCCAACACACACACACAAACACCCAACTGCTGCTGGCCCATATCGGAAAAAAGTCTTGGTTGGAGACTAACCATCCAAATCAATGAACAGAGAGAGAGAGAGAAAGAGAGAGAGAGAGAGAGAGAGAGAGAGAGAGAGAGAGAAGGAAAAAAAATGAAAAAATATACATAAAAAGCTGTTGTCTGCTCAGGTCAGGCGGGAATCGGCTTCTTCTCGCAAGACGCAAAAACGCAACCTCTTTTTCAGACACTGCTGTTCCTGTATTATTTTTTGTGTTGTATCCTTCGCCCTTTTGCTTTTACATTCCCATTTCGCTCGACGACGTCCTTCGTTGAACTTCGGCCAGCATGCCGAAGCTGCACTGCTTCTTCCAAGGGAAAGTCACCTCACGGACACAAAAGAAAAGCACGAGCGCAAAAAGTGTGTTGAGCAAAGATAGCTTTGGCAAGGAAGAAAAAAAAAGGGAACTGAAAAGGATTTCACTTGCAAACCACTTTCGAGCGCTGGAAAGTTACACGCTGGTGGTAACAAAATATCGCACTAGATTCGCGGCGCTTATTTTTTTTCGTTTTATTTGGTATTGTTTCGGTGTTCTTTTCTATCTTTACGTAGCAATAAGAAGAGAAAAAACCCCCCGAAAGACGCACCCGAGTGGGAAGGACTTTGAGCGAGTCGATCCCTTCCGTTCCGTTTTTTTTTTTGTTTGGTTTGTTTGAGAAAGCAGCATCTTTTTTTTATCCGTACCGTCGTACACAAACAAGGTTTGGCAAAAGATGTGGCTTCTGCAATCCGGTGGTTTACGGAACGGGCGAAAGCAAAAAGGGCGGCGAATGATTTCCCTCTTCTTATGATCCTTTTCGCAACCCCCCCCCCCCCCCCCCCCCCCCCTGTTTTCGTTTGAATATGATTTTTCGTCCATATACGGCGACGTTTCGCAGCGTTTCACAAGCACTCCAGTTTTATGAAACGGGAGCCGAATGGAAGGCAATAAAAAACAAACACAACGTAATCTGTGCAATGACCGCCAAAAAGCTAAAAAACACAGCGTTTGCGCGTCTGATTGTTGGGTGGGAGGGGGGGGGTTGTTGTTGGTTGAAAAAAATGGGGTGAAAAATTAAACGTTTAAGAAAACTAGCAAATGAGAAAGAACCACCCGGTGGATAGGGTAAAAAATAATATAAAAATAATCTCCATTTTTATCGTTGTTGATTTTGTTTGTTTTTTTTAATAATAAATTGTGGAGTAAAGAAGGAGCAAGACTGAAACGATGATAAACATTATTAGAAAACATTTTTGATAAAGCAAGGAATTAAGCAACTCGCCATTTAACATTTGTTTAGCAAAACATTTTCTTCCTCGGTACAACCATTACTACATTACTTCATCCGTTCCCCTACCACGTTGTAGGCTGTTCAAAAATCAACATCACACCTTACAAAATAATAAAAGAACTATCATTAAAAAAAAACACACAAAACAGCAAAGGAGCGCACCGCCACCGCTAACAAGCATCGAAGCGCCAGTTTGACACATTTTATTTGTCTTTTTTATGGTCAGTTTGCACACAATAACGAACTTCGGGCGGGTTTTTGATGGCAATATGTCCTTCCAACCCCGCAGGGGGTGGTTATGGGCCCGTGCGAAAGAAAAATGTACCAAACCCCCACCCAGCCTTCTCTACCGCCCTCCACTCAGCCCTCTCCCACAATCCCATCCGGAAAGCAGCGGAAAAACGGTTGCCAATGGTAACGAATATGAGGCAAGAAGCAGCAAAAGAAAAGGAAGAAAAAACCATCCTCCCAGTTCACCCCTCACACGGATTTTACACCCAAAAAGGGGAGCGGAAAGGAAGGCCAAAAAAGGCGACATTATTGTCTCGCCCGCAACGTTTGATGGTTTTTGGCCAACCTTCTCCAAACCGTCTCCTTTTATCCTCCGCGTTTTTATGCTCCCGTTAACATAGTACAAGCGCGCGCGCACGCACACACACACACATTTCATCCTACTGCTGGAGAGCATCTTGTTGAGCGAAACGAAAGAAGGAAGAAAGAAGAAAAAAAAACGCGAAGAGAGCAAGAGCAGATCGTATTAACTTTTTATTGCTACCATCATCATCTGCAACCCGTACGGAATCTTTTCTTCCTTAACGCTAACACTCATTCTACAACTTCCTGCTTCTTGGCTTTTTGCCTTTTGGAAAGTTATAGTAGCTTAAGGGAGAGCAACCCGCAAAAAAAAACTGAAGGGATGTGTGTGTGTGTTTGTGTGCACAAAAACAACCGAACCAACCCAAACCATAAGAAAACGGATATGCCATAAAATAATCACATTACGTCCCTGTTTTTTTTTCCTCGTATTTGTTTTCTTGTTCTCCCTTTCTTCTTCCTCTGCTTCTTCTTTTTCGTCCTTTTTATTTTGATCCTGCCAGTACAAAAGAAAAGGGGGAAGCGCATACTCAACCCGCATTAAGCCGCTAAGCAGCGCCCGGCAAGCAAAAAAAAACAATAATAATAAAATAAAACCGAACGGTCTTCTTTCCCTAAAGTATTTGTTGAGTGATGGAATTGCATGATTTCAACAGCGTGCCACACCGATACTGCCGACACGCTTGACAAACAAACAAAAAAAAAAACCAGCAACGCACGAAAGATTTTATTCGACTAGGGAGGTAGAGTTTGCAGCACAAACCCCTGTGCCAATCACACGGCAATAGGGGCAGCATAAAGAAAACACAGGCGACTAGAAGGTTAGTATCAATTTGCTGCGAAGCATAAAGCACATATTGATGTGTGAAATAGTCGAATGGCAGATTGATCCCGGGGATATATCCATAACTCATAAACCGCGTGCAGGGAAGAAATAAAGGGAAGAAAACAAAAATCTCCCCAACGACCAAGGAGCGGAAAGAGGAGGAAGAGGATGGGGGGAGGAGAAGGAAGGGATGATTTTCCATCTTTTTCCAGTTCTGGTTGTGTGTGTGTCAGTGTGTTTTTTTAACGACGCTTCATTGGAAGTTTTACAAGGAGATAAAAATGTCGTATAACTTTCGCTTCATCCTCGCGCGCTCTCTGGGCGTCCGCGTTTTCTTGTGAAGCTTTGTGTGAAGAGGTTTGACCTCGTGTAATACGGTGTAATGGCTGTGCCATGAAACGGTCATTAAGTGTCGTTTTTTCCTATTTTTATTTTATTTTTTGAGGGACAGTTAGAATATACCTACTTCATCTTCTGTATAAACTTTTACGATTTTTGCCGCGAGAGAATTCAACAACACTGTATATACATTCTTTGTAATGTTAGTGTCCCACAGCCAGCTGATAGGAAACTGAGATCTGTTTTCCATGTATAATACTAAGTGGAGTACACCAGTACACGAAATTACACACCAATTTGTCCTTCATTGCAGGGGTTCTCAATTAAATTTTATTTCAAAATTTTGGAATAAATGCTGCCACGCTTGAGATATCCACTGATACTTCAGAAAAATTGAAAATCATTTTGCACCAAAAAAGTAATAATCGAAAGTGCAATATATCGTTCTTCATATTACAGCACCATCATTGAAAATGTATCACTGACTGTTGGGGTTAAAAATTAAGTACACATTTTTCTCCCATGCAGTACGAAGTCGTTATGGTGATAGATATTGCAACGCATCCAACTACCTGGGCAACCATTGCAAAGGTGAAGGAAAAATTTCCGTACATTGCGCACTAGGATTCCGACCACAAAGTTGCACCAGACATTATTGACATTCACAGTAGACGGTGTGTGGTTGCTTCTGTGGCTATACTTGTCCCAATTACTACCCAAGCGGCAAACCACTGGACAGAGAGGAAACGGACAAAGAGTTTTCCATTTGCAATAGGTAAAGCGACAACAGTTTGATGCGATTTCATTTCCATTTCCAAACACTAACTTGTACCTGTGATGATCCAAAGCGGACGATATCACAGACACAATTTTTCCATTCGATGTGCAGGTATTGCAAAACCGTGCCTTTTGCTCGTAACAATGGCAGGTATACGGTTTACGCGATATCTTCTACAGTGTACAATTCCACACAGCCTACTCGTCCGGAGAGTCCGGACACAACTGAGTTATATAACCCACAAAAAAACACACACACACAAAACCAGTGACAACAAAGACACGTTACCTTTTGCGGATGATTTTGTGAGCGTATGAGAACCAATAAAAAAAAAAAAGAAAACACCACAGATCGACTCCTTCACACAAGCAACATGTTCCGACAAGCGTCCCCAGGAATGTGGATGGACATCGTTTCTTGGCAACGGAGCAGCAATACCTTTGCCGACGGGGATTTCTCCCTGCACCGTGCGTCTCACCCAGCCACTCTAACATCCACTCGAGATTGGGCGCGACCGGGCGAACGCAGAGAGTTGTTGGAAATGAGCAAAACACACTGCATGTCCTTTCCCGCTTTTCGTAACCCCAGCGATGAAGTTGCCATGTCAACACACGCTGGAAATGCTGGTGAGGCATGCTCGCCAAACCATCTCTGCACACACATTTTCTCTGATGGTGTACGATTTGCACGACCAGCGCACGGCCAACTATAGCGTACGTGACCGGGGGAGTTGCAAACACAGTGCCCGGTGGTATTATGTCCAGATGGGGGAATGTTCTCGTTGTGTCGCCCACCCAGTGTACGGTGTGTGTGTGCAGTGGACTGCATCAGATGTTCTAAAAACGGAACGCTCGTGCTAGGATTTCCACGCTACCTAACTCGTCCATCTGGAAGGCATCTTGCTGTGTGTAAAGCAGTTGGACGCGTTCTCGTCGTACACCCTCGATTCGTCACTACGCAAATACGCAACACATGCGTACATTTTGGTGCACCGAACGAGCAAAAGCATCCGTTCGGAAAAATTGACGACCTCCGAAAAAAAAAAGAAAAGAAAAAGAGTCAGACCGGTAACTGAGAGTGCCTCCGGGGCAATACGGACGTCCGTATGCTACCGATGTAGTGCACCATTCGGTTCTGATCCGAAATTTGATTTTTAAGAGCTGCATCCGAGGGGCCGGTGTACGGTGAAGAAGTTGCACCCGCTTGTGCAAACATGACGATATAGCTGGAACAGAAGAGCAAAACACAAAAAAAAGAAATAGACGGCCACCTCCCTACCGGATATATATATATGGCAGGTCTCCGCCATGATAAGAGTGTACCACCCGAGGACAGAAGTCAACCGAGCTCGTTTTTGCTCTGCTGCCGCACATATAGATATGTGCCACACGTGTGTGTCTATCTTCTCCATTCTACATGCATTTCGGCGGGGGGAGTGCAAGGTTTATTCCCAATTTCTAGCATCAATACAAAATGAGGGAAGCACAACCTTATATGCAAGCAGTAGACTTTATTCCCAATCCTTCCCGAAACACCAGCGGACATATATGCCACATATATGCGGCAAGTGTAGTGGCGATAACGAGAGTCGGGAAGTGGTATTGTGATTTCATTTCGAGTTTCGCAAAAATATGACTGAAGCTGAAGCGGGGATTGAAGCACCAACAACAACAGAGCGAAGCAAAGCAAAACAAAACAAAAAGTTAATCCCAACCATTATCCTTGCACTAAGGGGGTGGTGGTGGTTATCGTTTGCATCGCTGCAAAAAGCGGTCGTGCACATACATAACCGCACAGCAATATTTGCATGCTACCTTCGCACCGTGTAGGTGTGCACACGTGTACAGCTACTATGTTGTTGTGCGGTTACCACCTTCGTCACACTAGGAGCTGGGAAGGAACA
>CM032179.1:9114302-9136176 GCA_018908115.1 Anopheles rivulorum
TTTTTTTATGATCATATGATGAAAATTCTTCTTCTCTCTTCATTCTTTTTCGTTTCGCTGCTCCGCTTTCAAACCGCTTCATTGTTTTGGTATAGTTGATGTTGAGTTTACTTACCAAACTATTTTTATCACTTACCGGCCTGGCCGTTGATCAGAAATGATAAATAAAAAAACTTGATACAACGCGCTCTAGCACTGACACTGCACTTGCTACAAACAAACAAAACTTTAGCACTGAAACCGAACACAGCTTTATCGATCGAAGATCACAAGCCAACTAAAATAATGCATGCAATCGATACATGAAGTACGACAAAGAAGAAGTGAGCTAGAACGGACGACAGAAATGCAAAAAATAGTGATTCGCGGAATTTTTCTACCCTGGATAAACCGTCCGATTCTTAAAGCGCGCCGCGCACGAGTTTGTGGGACCGTCGCGGGGAACTTAGCGAAGGGGTCAAAAGACAAGTAAGGAGAAGTGCATACACAAGCACACAACAGTTGGTGACGCCGTTGTTTTGTAGGCGACAATCGTGAATTAGTGTGGCAGCAGTGACGCAGTTTTATATGACGCTATTCTTTGAATCAGCTAAACAGAAAGTGTCTTCGGTGCTGGACTAGGCCCCTATGTATGTGGCCCGATATGAAGAGGCCCGATATGTATATGTGTAGTGTTTTCGCGATGAGGCCCTGTACTCATCTACTTTGTAGATTGTACAGACTTTACAGATTACTGTACAGACTACTTTGTAGTCGCCTTTTACTTTTACTTTTGACACCACTCGTGTAGATATTCTAGATTTATGGATCTGGGTTCTCCGGCCGACGAGGCCCCCCTGATCGACGAGGCCCCTGGCGGCCGCCACCTCCGCCCATAGGTTAATCCGCCACTGCGGTGGAGCGAAACAACATTTAAGGATTTGAAAAAAATTGTAGAATGTACAGAAACATTCATAGATGATTCTCACAAGAAAAGCTTCTTTCCTTCCCATATCCATTTCTAGTGGAAAAAATCCACAAAGTTTAATTCTAGCTGTCAGTAGTAATAAAATAAATTGATCGGTTGCGATTTATTCATCCACAGCAAACCACGGTAAGTGGTATGAAATTAACTAACCTGGTTACACATTCCATCTTCGCACCTCTTGCAGCTTGCACAGCTGAATTCCACAACGTTCACGTAACGTTCAACGTAAGAGTAAACCGGTACACTAAAGAATCTCTATTCCACCCCACCCCTCATCATCGTGACAGCATTGCTGACAAATCCCGTCCGAAAACGAGCCAACGTTAAGGTGTAACACCAGAAGCTTATCTTTCAACCGCGTGCAGGTATCGTCACGCCCGTCAAAACGGGGCGCGGATAGTTTGAGTGACGGAGAAGAACAGGGAAAGGGAGGAGGGGAGGGAGACGGCGACGAACGCACGATTTGTGACAGCTATGGTGAACCCTTTCGGTGACTGCTCGCCACTGCTGCTGCTTACTACCTGATGCGGCTAATCCGTGGAGCAGAGTAATGACTATGAAACGAGTTTATAAACATCCACATCGGCGGCACACAACATGCCAGCGTTTTACGACCACACTGTTTGCCCGTCGCCCGCCCTTTGCTAGAGGGGTGCGCGCACCTATTGGTGAGTAATAATGTCGCAGCTCAACCGTACGAGCTGCTCATAAGCGTCTCAAATATATGGTAGGGACCACACAACCAAGCGCTGCCACTCCGGCCTCTCAGACAAAATTGTTAATAGGAATCAAAACATAAGCTTGAGCAAACCGTGCTCCGTGCGGTACAGGCTGCTGTGTGAGCAGCTAAGACGCCGAACGCCGGCGTAAAAGAATTAATCGCGAGGAAGAAAACGGAACAGAAACCATTATTACGCCGCCTCTGTGAGGCGTGAAAAGAAAAGGCAAAGTCAAAGATTAGGCTTCTAATTATAGCGCAGTCTAAAGGGAAGCCTTCGCCGACTGAGGTGTCCGGGCGGTGGAGCGGGAGGAGGGGGTCAGAATGGAAACCCGGATTCGCTTGGTGGGTGGTAAGACGCGACATCGTAAAATTATACGGTAGCATGTGTTCGCACCGAAGTGAGAAAAAGTCCCGTGCAAACACACATACGTAAGTTAGTACGGCGATGGCCAAACACAAGCCGAACCAGCGTTGCATGACGGCATGGCAAAGCGAAGGTGAAATATGAAGTGTGCGTTGGTAGGTTCAGTGCCATGTACGTATCCGTAGCAAAAACAATAACAAGATCATTCGCTCCAATGCTCTAAGGGGAGGGTTCCGTTCGCTGACGCGACAACTTCAGCAGCACAGCGAACAGAACAGAAGTAAAGAAAAAAAAAACACACACACAAAGCTACCGCCAACCTCAACAAACCATGCGGTTGGTCGGCATATTTCTTATGCTCCTCCGTTTGCATCTACACCTAGAAGCGCACTTTGGTGGCAGTTGGTCGTTTCTCGGAAGAAGTCAATCGTGCGTTAAATTTTAAACAAGACACTACACCCCTCAGAATCCCTCGGCAATATCATCCAACGCCATTCGAGGGACATTGATATTCTGGCGAACCTAGGCTCTGCTCTGAGAAACTGCTTTTGACGCACATCGTCCGTAGTTAAGAGTTTGTGCTAGAATTCGGAAGGAGTTACCGAATGCTTTATAGCTACATTTAGGTGTCTTTGAGGCCACCAAACTGACAGAGCGCAGTTCTTGGTGATCAACCACCAGAACGGTTGCTCCAGCAACGTGTTATAAATCTTGCCAACCATCTCAGCCAACTTTGACACACTCCTCAGAAAACTCCAAACATGACGCGGTGGCCTAACGATCCACCAAAACTACACCACTTTCACTCGAACGCTCCAGGAAAAATGGGGGAAGCGAACCCGTGGTTCCGAAGACGAGGCACCACATAAAACTGGTCAGGAACACTTTCACGATTGAGCTATTAAAATTGGTCACCAAGGGTTCAAAACCCTCGTTCCTTGCTACACCACCCAGCAATATAAAACCGGTTTACTTGAGCGAGTGACCATTTTGCAAACGCTGAGGTGTTCCGTTTTCGCTGTGCCTTTTTTCCAGCCCAGTCTTTATCTTGAATAGAGTATAAAATGAAAATAAAAAAATCGTTGAGAGGTCAGGAGTTTGGGCTAGCTGTACTTTCTCTTTTCCCGGCACACGATCCAGAGCCCAGAGACTTAAGCTAACTGACCAACCGTGTATGTGTGTGTGTATATCTTTCTTCATTCATAATATGCGCACCCCCTTCCCTCGCTCTGTCTGACCTTCGATCGTTTGACCCATTGAACGGTGGGCCACTGGCAGCAAAGGTGTTTTCGTTTGGCCCTTGACGTTTGACGTGGTGGTAAATGTACCCTCTTAAAACGGGTTGACCCTCCTCCCCGGAGGGGAGTGTAATTAACGTGTGAATTGGCGATAAATTAACCGTTTAATGGTGCGAGATCGAGGTGAGGTGGTTGTTGCAAACAAGCTAACAGGAGACTAATCAGTCGTAGCGGCACGGCGGTGTGGACGAATTGATTGCTTAAATGCCCAACTACTTTGTCTCAACCTTGGACCACTTATTAGGGACATTAGCTAACTCTAGCGAATTTCTACAAGAAGGGGTGAAAATTATAGCCAATACAGCTGCTTAGAAGACTTTATGCACAAAATATAGTCCAAAAGTCGGTTTTTTACTCGGTAATTCGTTTCGAGAATGAAGAGAGTTTCGTCAATTATGTGTGCTTTTTTACATAGCGCATCAAGAACAATAGTATACTCATCCGATCCAACAAACTAAGAAACAAATTCGGAATTCTTCACTCACCTGTAACGAGAGAAAGAGAAAAGAACAAAATATATATTAATTATATGTCAAACGGTGTTTAGAACTGTCATTTCAATGGGAGCTGTCATTTGCTTGCACGGATAATCCGACACCCGGTTTGAAGGTATGTTGACAAGCGACGTTACTGCTCTAGCTGCTGTCAAAAGTATTAAGATGCTTCTAGTGTGCCAAATAGCCACATTTGATTAGTAAAACCGTACTTGACCAACCACAATTTACCATAATGAATTGTCGTTATGTTTTCGACCCATCACAAAACAAAGCTAAAGCATAACGTGTGTCAAATCGCTGCGAAAACATTTTGTTGCTTCGGCCACCTCGATGTAGTATTTGTCGGACGTTTTCAGCATTAAAACAAAAATATGCTTTGGTTTCATAACGCCATACAAACGGCACAAGTTGGTTGAACCTAAAAAAAAACAAAAAAGCGCCAAAAAATATGTACACCAACGATGCTCATATTCCATCGAACGCACAAAGGCTCAAAGACAGAAATGAAATTATAGCAAAAAATGGAAAGGGGTATGAATATTATAAAAAAACAGGAAAGACATGCTCGAAACAAATTCATTATCCGTAACTCGAACATGAAATGACCATCCGGTGGCATCGGGCGGTTGGCAACATTTAAGCAGAAGATGGTAGAAGAAAAAACAAGTCCAGGAACCCAAACGGGCGGAGAAAACACCCTCGGCTTCCATTTTTTGTTGGGCCCCAACATACCGTGTATGTGTGTATGAGTTTGTGTGGCTTTTACCGACCGTAACACTTCTCTCCATCGCACCATCTCCTTCCCCCATCCCGTGAGGTAATTTTGGGAGGTGGAAAACAAACGACGGGATAATAAATTCAACAGAGACAAAAACAAAAGTACACAGTCACAAAGGCATCCGAAATCAGAAGGAATAAAATAAAAAAAAAATGTATATATACTCGAAACGGTCACTACGCGGATGCAGCAGCAGTACCAGACTTGTATATCCACGACACACATAAGGACTGTACAGCTTCAGGACAAATCTACCAAACTAGCCCGACGGCACTGTACAGTAGCGCTTTGCACACCGGAACCATCCCACTCTAGTTTTCATTTGGTTTTACGCTTGTATGTTTTTTTTTTCTCTAGCCACGAATGTTTTTTTCAGTTGGCACATAATTTCAATAAAGCGTGCCCTTTTTGCCTCGACACGAGTCTTTCGGCTTGGACCAACCGTTTTTTTTTCTCTCATTCGAAATAGTACACCACTTCCATTGCGACCAGGCCAGCTGCCAGGGAACCTCAAAGAGGGTAAATATTTAAATAAAAAATGCACTACCAGTAGCATTCGCAGGATCGACTACGCTCTTGGATGGCTTAATTAAGAGAGCAAAAAGGACACACATTTAAATCCTTCCCTTTCTATCTCTCTTTCTCTCTCTCTTTGATACATTTCGGGAAAAAGTTTGCCTTTGCTAGTAAATGTGAAAAACTCTCCTCCACAGTCGGCAACAAACGTTATATACGTTCCTATGTACATTTTAAATGCGTTTTTCCTCGTACCTTTTCCTACAACCGGGTGGAAAACCTTCAATGTGGAAAACTTTTCGTTTTTCGTCTTGTTGCTTTTGTTGACGCGAACGTTGTTCCCGAGGACATTGCTCTTTATTTTTTTGCGTCGGTACGATAGTACCTACCCAATATGGCGTTGCTTCCTTGCCACAAATAACAGTAAAAGAAAACAGCAACGAGCGAAAAGCGAAGCAACGCGGAGCGAATAAAGTTTGAAATTATTTTATATTTTTGCTTTTGCGTATTTAAAATATGCAAATGATGGCGATTGCTCGCTCGCGTTACCTTCTTGTCACGCGTTTGCCGTTTTTTTTTTGTGGGCATGTGCTTGCGCCTGTGTGTATGTGTGCTGTATATTTTTTGCAACCTTTTTACATATCCTTTTTCTGCTTTTTATGTCCCCTTTAAATGGTGGCCTGTCTGTTGTTGTTCTTGGCTAGCGCTCTGGTGTCCATAAAGCGAACGCAGGTAATTCTGTATTTTCCAACGCTTGCAGCGTTTGTTTCCGTCCTTTTCTTTGGCTTCATTCCCTTTATTTCAGCTTTGCCCAGAATGATTGCCAAAAGCCGCAAACAGCTTGCCGGCGGTCATTTACACGGAGTAAAAAGCGAAAGCGTGCAATGCCTACGCGTAGATGTGGTAGGCAATTACTAAACCGACCACGCATATTTACGCCCGCCAACAAAAATGGCGAGCAGGCGCGCGCGCGCTCGCGCTCGGATGAACAGATACGAATGGGAAATGCCATTGTTCCGGAATGAATGGATTTGGAGTTTTGTTTTTACGTGATTAGTAAATTAAAATATGCAACGAGACAAAACTGTGCGGATGAAATAAAACGGGAAGATCTTTTTTCTGTCCGGTGCGTAAATTGCTTACTTCCTCTGCTGTTGGGTGAACCAGAACCCGAATGAATCTTTTAATCTAATGAATGAATTTTTGGCGAGTCTTCCATTGAAACACGCTCGGCAAGTAGACTTTCCATAATTGTGTGTGCTAGTCTTAAAGCATATTAAATATGGCCTTCGGGACAAAGCAGAATAAACGGTTGTTAAGCCATTGTTAAGCCGCTCGCATTTGCTTGACATTCATCCTCAGTCGAGCACTATTGCTGGCAGGGAAATTCATGATTTCTTCGTTATAACTTTTTTTTGTTGTAAACATAAAGTTGCAATTGCATCAATCCATGTATACGAATGGTAGCAATACATGGTGTTACCACAAACCGTGCGTCACGCCGTACCAGAACTGCTGCTTCGACAGGCCGCATTCTTCATACCGCCGCCACTTAAAGCAAGAGCACCATCATCACTAATCTGACAGTAAAATCCACCAACTGCAAGCAAAAGTCATAACAAGCAGCCGGGTAATCTTCCACCTCGTTTGCGTTCTTATATTTAGCGGTCGTAAAATAATACGCAGTGCACACACTTGAGCCGGTAATAAAAGTCGAATCTTGTGCAGCAACATATCCGTGCGACCCGGGCACATTAAAACTGTGTCAAATGCAGTGAGCCCCCACACATCGCTCCCATTGAGTGGGAACCGCACAAAGAGGAAGAAAACGCTCAAGAAGGCAAGGAAAAATAGGAGCGAAAAGATTCTTCACGTCACAACCAACTGTTGTTTATTTTATTTGCAGTTTTGATTTTCAAACCAAGTCCTGTTTTGTTTGTTTGCTTGTGTTCTTTTACGGAAAGCCAAACAATTGCCAGACGGAGCCGGCGGTACGGTTCGCCTTCGCGTGTTGTATTTTCCACCCTCGGTTTGTATTCTCGGTGGGTATGCTTACATTTTACGATGGCAAACACAGCAATGATGGCGCGCGCGCACGGAAAATAATAATAAAACAACAACACAAACGCCCCAAAACATCAATCACGGTAAGGCAAAACCCACCATGCTTCTTCTCCAGCGTTGGATGACGTACATGTGTGTGTGTGTGTGGGAGAGTGTGTGTTTTAGAACATTATGTTCGTAGGAACCCGTCGGAAAACCATGCATACATATGTGCAACGGCACTAAACCACTAAAGGTACGTCATCCGTGCGCCGAGCGACGGAAAAAAGTGCACACCAAAATCTGCTCCATACGTAAGGAAGCAGCCGCGACGGTGTGTGAGTGTGTGTTTAATGAAGCTAAAATTAGTACGCGTTAAAGTCATGAATTACGGACATAAATTGCAGCTGATGATGATAATTATAATGAACTGACGAAAGGGTTGCGCATTTTGCGCTTCGCTGAGAGGGCGGAAAAGGCAAAACAGCAAAACACCACAAACAGGATAAACAACATGAGGAAAATACGGATGGAGTAGGGGGTGTGAAGGAGGGGGAGGGTGGGTGCTGACGTGTGCAGACGCTTGGCTAGGCTAGAGCAAGGCCTAGATACTAACCTTCGCGCTGTTTTATAGCGAAAGAGAGCAAAAGCAGGTGAAAAAAAAATGGAAAAAACGATATGTTAAACATCGCCCAGTTTGTAACTGCCATCTTTACAGCGGTGTGTTGTAATTGCTGCAAATGGGGTGGGAGAGAGCAAGTTGAACTGCTGTGGAAGCATGCGGTTTCCTCACTTTTCGCCAAATGGCCCACTGTGCACAACGCATGGATGTGTAGAAGATTCTGCCCGCAACGTCGTGATCTTTCATGCGCTACCAAAGCTACCAGAGCAGCGTGTACAAAGCGAATGGGTAGTGGCGAGTGTTTTTTTTTTTCCTTGCGCTGGAAAATTGTGTGAGCATGGCATGCTGCATACGGTTTGCCGTACCCGGTTTTACGACGATGAGTCACGACGGTGTGCTGTGAGAGCTATTTTTATTTGTGGCAGCAACCGCCCGAAACCACTAGACGGTATGCGCGCGCGGAACTACTTGTCCGGTTGCCATTGCCACTATATAACTGTCACGTTGAAATGACAGATTACTTGTTTAAAAATGCAGGCGCTCCTTCAGCTTTCAACCCTTTTCATCGGATTGAGTCACTAAATCGGGGGTAACAAAAAGCATCCCCGTACCGGATTAATGCCCATCATGAGAAATCTAGCAGATAGTGAGTGTTTGCCGCTCGTAATGAACCGAACTGCAAATGGTCGCCGTTGCCGTATGAACGAAAAACAGGCGGGAAACGCAACATGAAAATCGGCATACAGCACACTGGAGAGAACACGAGGAAGTAAAAGGAAGATACAAACAACAAAACAAAAACCAAAAAAAAAAACAGCGATACCGGAAAGTGATCCTCTTCACACAGAGCAACATACAGCGCCACCTCAAGCGAAACTGACCAATCCCGTCGTAACTCCCACCCCACATCAATGCTTCGCCGAATTCTACCTTCTACTGCACTACATACATACATACACATACACACACACACACACACGAATCCGAACAACTCGAGGGCATCGAATTAACATTCTATTAAAATAATTAACGTAAATCGTGATTATATACACTTACGATTAAAGGCATATGATTATAAATAATACCCGATTTCCATTTCGTTGCTCGTTTTCCTTCGCACATTCGCGAGACGGATGTGATGCGGGGCCCGATACCACAAGGAATGGGAAGCGGGGAGTGAGAGGAGGGTGGGGGGGGGGGGTAAGAAGGATGAGGTGCAGCACACTGTAATATATGCTACGCCAACATGCATACACATACACACACACATGCACGCGCGCCCAAGTTACTCTCGTACGCCCCATTACCCGGTTCGTTCGTTCTCATCCGGGCCGGCTTCAAACCATTTGCGGAAAAAGCAAAAAGAAAAAAACAAAAAATAAAAAATAACCGGCTATTAGGCTTTGCTGTCTTCTCTCCGTTCGCTCCACCGTCCGGTGCCGGGGTATTTTATGTTTTGCGTAACAAGGCGTCGAGTTGGTGTGGTGGTGGTTGATTGCGCGTGGTTGCGAAGCGAGAAAAAAAAGCAAGGGTGGTTCGCTCTTTTCCCGCGTTGCAGCACACAAGAGCTCATTTATTGGGGTGTTCTTTTCGCTTGTTCTTCGCTTGTTCTTGGCTTCTTCGATTGTTTTGCTCTTCTTTTTGCCGGTGCATGTTAACATCGTGCCTCTTTATGCTTCTTGGCTTCACACACACACACGCACGCATGCACAACAGCCCCCTCCCCCCTTATGGTCGACTGTCTGGCGGTTTGTTGTGTGCAGAATTAGCTCGGACCCGCGCGCTGGGAGTAGCTGTGAGACTATTATGTTTTACGAAGCATGGGTACAGTATGCTACGGTGGGATACAGTAAACGAGCGTGGGTTAAAGGGGGAAGGTGGGGAGATTGATGCCACCGGCCAAATCAATCAACCCATCAGCATTTAAAGATGTACCGATAATTGCCGGTTACCGGGCACCGATGCTGCGAGCGGGGGCCCGATCGACCCACCGAATCGGCCTGAAGGTGGTCAAAGAGTAGGATGCAATCGTGGTCTGGCCTACCACTCACATTTTTGCACGCGGTTGGTTGTCGATTGAGCGTTCAGCATCCCGCCCCTCGCTCCGTTCCTCCATCTTCACCCCTTCGTTATCTAGCAAAGCAAAAAACATTCGATAAATGTAACTTGTGCACCATTTGCAAAAACATAAAAAGGGAACCAATTAGCGGATGGCAAAATAGTACCCCGCCATCCGTCAAAATTACTCACGGAAACAATTAAAACAACACTAGCACACTAAACCAAAAGACCTAGAGCGGTAGGGAACTGTCAACATTTAAATCGAACAAATTTAACCACTCGTAGCGAAGATATTTACAATATCCCAAGCATTTCCGAAGGATGTTCGGCATCCCGCGCATCAGTCGCAGAAACGATGTGCAGTGCGCGATCGTGGCCACCAAAACGCGACTATAGAACGCGGGAACGATTATTTTACATTCAACTTAATTTGCTCGTTTTCGCGTCTCGATCGTTCCCCGTTTTGCTTTCACGAACCTTCGGGTCATGCAGACAATGGAGAGAGTGAAGGAGAGACACGCAACGACCGGCCCAAGTCTGGATCACTTCTTCATGCTGATTGCGGGCTTTCGAACAAATAAAGGTTCCCGTTGCTGCTCATGTACGCCAAACTCTCTGCGGACCAACCACCCTACCACGTTCATTCCACTCAGTGCATATCGTCCTCGGTGCAGCAGCCCGACGGCGGAAGAAACTGCAAATCCTCTGATGACACACACGGCACAGCGCACTCTGGGCATAAGGGAATCGACGATCTTCCTTTCTGTTTTCTGCCTGCCTCCCTGGCCCGAGACGTATCATTAAGGCCTTGTTTGTCCCGTAGCTGCACCGAACCGAATAAGTCGTGGCAGGGAAGGCTGATACTATGCGCACGGTGCACATTGCGAGCAATTTTCCAACCGCGCTTGGCAATACCTGCCGCAACCGATCATGCTCGTTTACATTTTTTCTTCTTTGCTCCCTCTGATCTTCATATGTGTGTTTTTTTTTGTTGCGTGTTATCCCGCAAAACATATTCTTCGTGTAGTTGCTAACTTCTGCAGTACTGGAAACAGCCCAGCTGTATCCTTAGATAGCACCGTTGTAAGCAATGGAGGGGGGTCTGGTGTTCGTGCGCGCCTTAAGTTGCCACTACACCTTCGATTCTGGCTGAAACACGTCGAAGGTCGGGCACGATGCGTTTATCATGATTTAGGGACTGTTCGCGATGCAGCGAACACCACCACAGGAGTATTAAACTACACGCTTGTAGACGAGGGAGGGCGAAAATTTGTAATTTGTACCCAAACACACATGGGACACGGATTGGTGACACCCAGTGTAAAAAATATGTCAATTATAATCTCAATCTCACATACGTTCTTGGACACAATTCGACTCTTGTGTTCGCTTGTGCGTTGTTTAGTTAAGTGTAGTTACCACTGACTCTGCACAAATGCTAATGCGTATCCTGGTCACGGCACCAACTGTTGAAAAACCTTCAATCATTTTATAGAAACCCACAGATCTTCAAACCTACGGGTTGTGTATGTTAATATACGCATAGATACTGTAACTTTTTTTTGTAAACGTCGCTCTACAACCTAATTATCGCGAAAATAGTGTTACAAGACTATAGCGCTAATAAACAGAACAATAAAAAACACCCATCGTTAAATGATTAACGTATTTACCTGTCGCAAATTGTTTACATACAGGCGTGTACACAAACACACACCCACCCAGCCACCCACCCACTAACTTGTAAATTTTCCACACATTTTACACGTATGCTAATTTACGATTATTATGTGCAACAGTGCATTTAGCGTTACCAGCGAGATCGATACCGCAATAAAACAGTAAAATATCATCAAGCCGCACATTTTATTGGTGGCACATGTTGGCTTTTATTTTTCCCCTTGTTGCAGCCCACATCACAGGCGCTCCAACTTTCAGAAATTTAAAAAAATCGAACGTACGCGATGTGCAATCGCAAATTGACAGACCGCCAACTCTCCTACCCTTCCTGTCCCTTCCCCTCGCGTTCCGCACGTACCACCCTCGCGCATCCCAAAAATAACACAATGCAGCAACCGGTTTGGAATTGTGCCTGCCCGTTTTTAAAAGACTTGTCCCTCTCGTTCACTCTTTACACAAAACCGCCCTCTCCCCTTCTCATTCGCACTCCTACCCGCTCCCAATTCACACCAACCAGCGCTTCTGAGCAGCAGTTCGCTTCTTCATTGATGGTGCGGCATGCTCGTTGATGACAGAGCAATTAACCGTACGTTGTCGTACCGCGCACATACAAAATCATCCCCCGTCATTATCTCTTTCTCTTTCGTCCCCGTCGCTAACCCTTTTTTGCGTTCCAGTGTGACGAGAGAAAAAAAAATACAAACCCGATCCAATGGCTGGCGGTGTAGCCGACTGCTGAAGGTGATGATATTTTTTACTGCACCATCGCTTGCGATTAAACATTTAACAGCGCTAAATGTGGTCATCACACATTAGCACAATGGCAACAATGATCGGTAACGCATTTCACGGAAAGGTGACCATTCTGCACATCGGAATACATTCCGTGCGCACCGCAGGAAGTAGTGATTTAATTTACATATTGGAAGTGGTCGTATTATTGTCCTAGCGGTGCGCAAAACTATTTACGCGGACAAGCGAATCGTCCCGTGTCGATGTTACCTTCTTCGGAAAGATTGGGGGGTTTTTTATGATTCCTTTTTGCTGCGATATTAAGCGATTTGTTACGGTGCACGATGAGTGAGGTGATTTTTGCAAACGAGTTCCGACAGCTGTTCTGTCACTGGTGCAAACCGTTTCCCCTATAATGCTGCTGCATTGGAAAAGGTAAACCGGTGGAAGCGTTTGCGATGCAATCACTTTACCAATCGTAAAAACAAACCACGGCGCTGTACTTGAACGTCTTAACCGAAGGTTTATAATAATGCGTGGAGCAGAGAGAACAAAAAACCCGACACTTCCATATTTACGTTCGCAAATCAAGCCCCTTTACTAGCAACTCCGCTCAATAGAACACGCTAATAAAAGCGCAACACGAAAAACCTGTACCTGCCGATATTGACGGTACGGCATAGTAACAACAACAAAAATGAACCGAAAAAAAAACCCTCTCACAACCCTCGCGACAAGCACATAAAGCAGACAATTTATTACATAGATCACGACATTTTGAACTGAACTACCTTCTCTATTTAGCATGCGACATTTCGTGCTCGTGTGGGTCGCTCGTGTGCATCTCACACTCAATTGGCAGTCGATTAAGGCGCTGGGTCGATGTGTACCGCATCTTGTGGTTTTGCAAAGTACAAAATTTAAAGCACGTTTCGATGGATCGAGGAGCGGCGAAGAAATCATTGCATTGTTTCCTGTTGCTCTTTGCGCTTCCGCCACTCGTTTTCGTACCTTCCGCTCGTAAATGCATCACGCATTTGGTCACCAAACACGGAATGGAGGATATCACATGCAGCAACCGAAGGGCACGAAACTGGTGACAGGCTTCCGTATAAGGGGTCGCCACACCGTCGCAATACGAAATCACGCACCACCACATTCACCGCGAACAATAGCACTGCTAGTGTTTAAGCTCGGCACAATCAAAACTGTGCCTACATCTTAATTCCAGTCGCGTTTGCACATTTCTAGCTCTGCTGTTGCACATTTTTAAACACGATAAAACAAATCATTAGGGCAAGTTAGCGTGCTAGCGGTACCGTGCTAAAGTGGCGGCAGTTATTTACCAAAAAAAAAAAACCCCCAAGTACACCACCTCAATTTGAAAATGGGAAATTGAATCTTGTTTTGCATGCAACTACACGCGCGTGTAGAAAGGTACGGAACACACGCTGCACTACATTTTATTGAGTTTTCCCTCAACATACTTCAATCTTCGCAGTCTACTGAGATACTTCAAACTCGAATGTCCTCAGTAATAATGTGTCTCGAGAATTGCCTGTGTCTGGAAATGGATTGGACAGCCTTTCTTATATCGTATATAAGCTGCATATCCGTGATGTCCTCATTTATATCTCCATTGACGCAAGAATTCGAAGATTTCAAAGCAATGTCTGGGAAAAGTACTGGCCACATTCAATCCTTGGTGTTGTGCCTTGGTCCTTGGTGCCGTGGAAGATAGTGCTCCGACATCTTGTTGATGACTGAAATTGATGGGCAAGCTCACAGAACAGTTTGTCCCGAGAACTGATCGACTATTGCTAATCAATGCTACACGGGAGATCTTTTCGAGTAGGAAGCTAAACTTGTAGCAAATATTAGAATTTAACATGAAGTATTTAGTGAAACAACTTCATCCGCATCACCTGGACGTATCCACACAAGCATGGATAGAAATTGTCTAACCATAACGCTCCATCTACGCTATTGTTCTTAACTAACTCCTAAGGATCACTCCGCCGGCATCACATATCAGTCAATCAATCTGTCCATAAACCGCAGACAATTTCAAACACACAAAAGAAGTCTTCAAGAAGCAAGAAATCGCTCCGGCGTTACGATCGTGTACCTCGTTCCCGGACGTGTTAAAATGGAGCGCGTCGCCGTGATGTAGCGCGACGAAGTTCAACGCAACGCTTTCCATGATACATTTCGCAGGAAACACGACAAACAAAAGCCTCCAGCCAGCCGGGACGGATTTACCAACACTGCACAGCGGCACACAATGTTGTTTAGCTTTCCAAACAAACAACACGAGCGGTATATTAAAAATGGCTCTCAAAACCAACCATGAAACGTTTCCTTGTGGCTATATGGTCTTCTTTTGAAAGGATCGACTCCACCACCACGGTATATCTTATATGTCAATATCGCTTGTCCGTGGCAGCGTCTTTTTTTTTTGCGTGCTTGTTGATATCGTCCATTCTATCACAGCTTCAGTCGTTTTGCATCACAACGTATGGCCCACTGGAAGGGGTTGGGTATTGATGTCGACGTGCTTCATTCAGCTTCGAAATGATGGATAAATATTTAAAGTGATACATCACTTGCGCACACCCACCTAGGGCGGGCCCGCCTTCTTGTCTACCAAAGGCACTACTACCGGTACCGGTAGGAAGTCAATCAGACAAATTAACACACCGACAACCGGTGACGGGAACGGCACGTCTCGGATGATGTGTATGTGTGTGTTGTTTGTGTGTGAAGTCCATTACCCATTTTTGCAACGTTTGTAGTCCGGTAACCGAGAGCAGAACGATGCAAAACAAGTGGATATGCTGGAATGGCAACACCTTCCCGTACGGATGTGACATGACGAAGTTGAACCGTAACATGCCTTTTTAACTTTTTTTTTCAGGGTTGCCTTCCCGATACATCGTAGATAAGGATAGTGTCGAAGTGTGTGCGCGGTTGGTGAAACAACCAAAAAAAAGGGAGCACTGTGTTCACAGCAACTTTATGGCGCACTGTGACGAAACAGGTGTTGGTAATGTTGATGTTCTCCACTCTCCTTGGCAAAGTACACGCACTAATACTAGGGTGTTGATTGATGCTGCTGATATCCTTCACGTGCAGAATAGAACAGTTGATACACAACCATTGCTTGTTACCATTTCTAAACCATAACGGATGCTTACCTGAAAAAGAAAGAGAGAGAGAAAGAATAGAAAACATTAACTTGAGTGAATATATCCTAAAGATAGTGGTTAAATTTTCATACAACAATAAGCATGGCGTTGAGAACGTACGAGAACAAGGTACCACTTCAGTACATTTGGGACGAAATGATAAACCACCCCCAACGCGTACAACGTTTCCGTGCGCAATGGAAATGCTGACAGGTAAATCCCATGCAGCTTACTTCCTCTAAACAAATGGACGAACTAGGAGACAAGAGGAATAAAAATAAAAGCCAAACACAATGCCGGCAAGAACCATCTACAAAAATAAAGCACTGCAAAATAATGAAAAGAAAGCAAGCAGAAGGCAAACACACACACACGTATATATACACATCCAGCAGCCCAGCAGCCCGAAGAACAACGTTGCAACGTTGCTCTTCCATTACGATCTGTTAATCTCGTTAAACTTCGGTAAACTCTCCAGTAACGCACCCTCTTCAAGCGGAGTTTGTTGTCCCTTTGCTCTGTGTGTATGTGTGTTTCTCTTAGTGTGTGTGAGTGTGTGTATGTGTTATTGCTCCCTCCTGTTTCTAGCTGTTCAAATACGCTCAGACATAACCTCGAACACTACAGCCTCCCCAATATTGTCGCATACCTGTGTGTCCAGTACGCTCAGATGTGCTCTGACAGTATGCTGGGGATTTTGATTAGGTAGCACCTACACACACATACACACACACACCGTACGGAGCGCGATCCGTATCCAGGAACGCAACATCCGTTCGGTGCTGCTAACGAAGGCAAAGCGAACTCTTCAACGCCATCAACCGACGACGGCATCCTTCTACGGTCGTCCAGTGTGTGGTTCAAACTATCCATTTCCAACGCTTGGCAGGCTGGCCGGGATGTGATGCCGTGCGTGTTTTTTTTTATTTCTCTTCTTTTTCATTTCCGTCTCGCTTTTCCTTGGCTCGCAGCCTGCACGGTACAGGTTTCGTGCTAGTCGGAAGCATATTGAGCATGCTGATGACGGCGCGTTCAATACCAACACTGGGCGGAATAATATTGTCAGCGGTTTCGGGGTGGATCTATGCGTTTTAATCCGAAACCAAGGTTTGATGCTTTTGGTACGACAGCGAAAGTACAGACTATGAGCATTTTACCCTGTCCAGCAACGACGAGCAAGACATCCTAGTACGAACAAAAAATCCGCTCCCCAATAGTCCTGACTTATTTTCACGGGCTGTCATTTTGTAATGCAAAATCTAAAGCAAACCCCATAAATTACTTCACTTGTTTATGTGTTTAAGCAAATTATTTGCTAAAATGCTTAAGCTAATAAATTTTAACACACTGTCAAATTTCGATGGAGGCGCCAGATACTTTTCATAATAAAACAATACTAACATTAATTTAATGGAGACGCTTGGTACTTTACTACGCAGAGTTCCTTTTAATTTTGTTTTTATATTACTTTCATTAATAACAAATATTTGTCCGAAACAAGGAATGTAGCTTTCTACGACGTGTTTGCTTTACTTGAAGAGTTCCTAACGATCCTGTTGAGCAGGTTCGTCACTGAATTATGGTTGAGGCACTTAATCGAAATAAAAAAACAATAACACACACATCCATATTAGTTCTACCTTTAACATGCGAGTGAAACGATTTATGCAATCAATTAATGTTTCAACCGCTCGCCACGTAAGTACATTCTCGCACGGCACAAAACCGATGCTGCGTTGTAAGCGTTTGCCGAAAAGCACACGCTTAATCGAATAAACGAAATTAAGAAAATTATTACCCAACACACACACACGCACCACCAACTTCACCGTCACTTTCCAACCAAACGTTATCACCTTCGGTAGTTCCATCTCATTCCGTACAAACATTTCTCTCTTTGTTTTTCTTTTTTTTTTTTTGAAACAGGGAAATGGCCACCAAAACGCCGCCGTGCCACAAACACCATATTAGGTGGGGAGGGGCGAAATAATCTATAAACGAATGAAAATTTAATTAACTCCGGGCAAAATAATTTTCCGCCTGTTTGAGTTTAATTATTCGCGTCTGTACAGTCCCCATCGTGCTGCTGCCACTGCTACCTACTAACAGCCGCTGCCGTTTGAATGCTTTTCCATACGCGTTTGCACAACAGAGAGAGAGAGAACGAGAGAGAGAGAGAGAGAGAGAGAGAGAGAGAGAGAGAGAGAGAGAGAAAACCATAGCATGCAATGCTTCCAGTTTTTTTTTCACCATTTTGTAAATGCAATCCTTGTGGCGCTGCTCACTGTGGGGGTTTTGCGTCTATATAATCCTTCATCCACTGCAGCCCTGCCATCTTTCGCGATGTTGCGAGCGAAATAGCTGTGTACATTCAAAGTTTTCCCTGATTTAAATTGTTTTACCTTTTTTTTTGTTGCTATAACTGTGCAAATTTTGCTCACTCTCCGCCACGTACGGCAAAGCGCTACCGTTTCGCGTGGTGTGTGTGTGTGGGGGGGGGGGGGAGGGTGACGGGAGGTCGTCACCTCATCCGCCACCCTGTCCCATCCGTTTCCACCGCCCCCCCGAAAGCAGCAAACCCATAAACTGATGAGCTTCTATAATTGATGATGTCGAGTGATTTAATTATGTTCAAAATCTAATGAGTGATAGCGTAATGGGTGTGAGAGGAAAAAATAATCGAGAACAGGAACGGAGAAGCATGACGCTCTCTGTTACGCCAAACCGATTTATACACACACACACACACACCTACATGTACCCGGGATTTGATTAATCGATTGATTGATTGTGAAATGATTTAATGTACAATTCCGGCCGTCCCGGAGCGCGGTGTGAAAAACCGGCCACGCCACGCGGGTTTGAAAATGTCAGGTTTTACTTAGTGGTGTCATTCGGTTGTCACTTTGTTAATGAAAAACGATTTCAAAAAATGAACAGAACAGTAAAATAAAACAAATAGAAATTTGCTACGTTGCAGCCGCATGGGTATACGATGGTGGGCCGTTGTCAATTTATATTGATAGCTCCGGTTGTTTTGCTTTTATTTGCTCTATGGTTTATAGCTCCGATCCGGCACCGTGAGATGATTTATTTATTGAAAGGTGTGACAATATGTGTGGGAATCATAAACAGGCGGGCATTTGTTTGCTTACCACCGATGTTTACAAGCGCATTAAAGCAAATGAAAGAAGGCAGAGTAAACTGCATTCCTCTCCTCGTGAGCTCGTGATGGTATTGAATTCCATTCATAATTTAGAACAGAAATCAGAAACAAATTTATTAAATTTAATTATTCATAAATGTGAATCCGATGCCCGGATCCGCGCACGGTTGGAATGGAATAAAATATATTTCTACCGAGCGCCGCTCTAACCACCATTGTGTGTGTCCAAGCAATTCTGATATTGCATCCGATCTGGTTGACCGAAATCAAAATCCCGTCCATCCCTATCCCCCTTTCAAACCACCTTCAACCCTTTCCCCATCCCTCCCCCTACCATACGATTTCATCGGGAGTGCGAATGGAATTGTGCGCTTGGGCGCGAAACGTAACTGGCAATCCGCCAAACCTCTGGCAGACAGATTTTCGGACGGGAATGTTTTTCTGTGGTTTTGTACGAGCTGGTTTGTTTGCGATGGAGGATCAATTTTCCAACCACATGCAGACACACACGTACAGCGACAAACGGGGGGAAACGATGGTTTTCTGGTTTGCGATTTCAATTTAGAACGTTTTTTGTATCATTTAACCTCAACAACAATTATAAACCTCAGTTAAAAACTGGCTCACTATAGATACTAGACGTTTGTATACGTTGAATAACCGCCGTGAGGCATATTAACCCCTGCCCGTCGAAGTGGCCTAAAAAGGCCAAGCTCTTCGTTGTCATTCCCATTACGCAACTCGTACGCCAGAGCTACATTGTATAGCAAAGTTATTTTAGACTAAGTCAAAAAAATGTCCAATTTTATCGCTAATGGTGCAAAACTCCTGAGATCACACCAAGGAACTTCTCCATCAAACCGTCGCACTCACGCAAAGCACTCAAGTGAGTGGCAAAAACATGGTCGCTCATGAGGGCAGGCTAGATGAGTCCCAAACACCAGCAGAAGAACCGCACTTCAACTCTCGTACGACCATTCGACCAAGGTTTACCTAGCACGAACAAGCGAAAAAGAAAGGCTTGAGATGCGATCTTAACCCATCTGAAGGATCTGTTCCATTCCACTTGTACTGATGAGATCACTTCTCCACAAATGTACACACGCAAACACATTGTCCACACTTGGAGAAGTGCTGGATATACGTGCACTTGAGGTGCGAGCCAAAATCGGTGAGCGGTGAGTGCTAACAGTTCCTCACCGGCAGTGTCAGATTCGTGTTGCTGCATATCTGGGTGAGCTTCCGCATGCCCTCTGCTGAAGTGATCTTTAACAAGGCACTTGCTGCTTTAAGCCTGCAAGTGCACTGTTTGCAATAACAGGGACAGTTTATACAGCGTTTGCTGCAAACGATTTCGTTAATGTATTAAAGCACAAGGCAAGGGTATAAATTGTGAGTGAGTAGAGAGCATGTTTGAAGGCGAAAACTAATTTCATAAACAACTCATGTCTCACAAACCACCAATAGCCCCCACCCCTTCTCCTGTAGACACTAATGATTAGGGGATGAAACATCCCTAACCCACATATTGCTATGCTCACGCAGCTCATTCCCGCTGCTTCATCTTCATATGCACACATCGCTTTTATTTAAACAACCTTTAAGCTAAATGTTTAGTATCATCCACTCAGCAGCAAGGAATAAAAAAAATCAACAGCTACAACTCTCCATAATAAAAAGCAGTAAAACAGTGATCTCACACACGAGCACAGCGGGAGCATCGAAAAAGTATCCACATTGGTGCTGTTGATGTTGTGTGTGTGTGTGAGTTTTTTTCGCCTACTTCGCCATGCATGTTTCTCTCCATTTACCTTACTGCAACAACAACAACAACAACCAAATAAATAAACCCCCTTCTCCCTCCGAAACTCCTTCAACATTAAGCGCTACGATGTGCTTAACCAATTAAATGCGTGCTAAACCGAGGCACCGGGGCAAGCGAAGAGAGAATGAGGCTAAACGATACACAAAACACACAAAATACGGGACCAAGGGTACTGGGCGATCAATAAATCACTCGGCCCCGGCTACGTGTGTGCGCGGCAGGGTGTCGTCTTCGCGGTGGGAATGATCTTCGACAAGCATTTAACGTCCGATCGGGAATGTTTTGGCTTCTTTGGCTTTTGTGCGTTGCCTTTTCTTTCCCTTTTCTCTCTTCTTTTATTGTCTGCCTCACTCATCACACACGCACACACCCGGTTGGTCTACCATTTTCGCCCATTTATTTATGATACCAAAAAAAACCACAAGAAGCGCTTAAGCCACATGATATAAGATTTTGCTGTCGAAAAAAAAACACATACACATACACAAATACACAGCAGCACGATTTCGGCTCATTTCGCGGAGGGACGCGATATTTATATGATGGCGACTAATATTTGTTAATAAATATATGTATACGGTCTGAGGTCGTTATTAATGAGTCACACAGTGGCCGTGCAGGCCGGGGTGAAGATTATGGGTTTCAGGCAGGCATTTTCTAACTACTGATGCGACGGTTACTTCATTAGCGGGTGTAATAGAGCTGTAAAATATCATATGCTCGCGTTTTCCCGCCAAACGTACGTACAAAATCGGTACCGAACTGGGGACAGATTGAGTTACCGCGGTAGTTTATTGTAGTTACGATAGGTGACACATGTAACGTGTTTGTTCGATTGCAGGTTCGAATCCATATCGCACGAATAACCATCTCAGAAGAAAACTAAAGATTAGAACTTTTTTTTTCTTTCTGCGAGAAACGTAATTTGAATATTCTGTCAACTGTCAAATATTTGACAGGTCAGATGACATTTGTACAAAAACAAAACACAAGTTTAATGTCGGTTTCAAATTAAATTGATTCTCCATCTGTCAACCGCAAGCAACGTACACAATTAACCGATACAAACATACGTCACAGCAGTTATGGAACTAAACAAAACAACAACAGAAAACAAAAAAAAAACCACCCAACCTTGGTATAAACACAACGGCTCGGTTCGCTTGTTGAAAAATTTGTTCATTATGCACGCGCCCCCTGCTTCCACGTACTCATTTCCGTTGCAGCTGTTCGGTGTTTCTGCCCCCTTTTTCTGGTTGGTTGCTGTACCATCCTTACAACCGACTACATCTTTCGCTTTTTCTTGTGCGTGTGCTGCACCCGTGCATGGTTGCAAACGAAAATGAGAAACAAGAAAAAAGGGATTTCTTCCCTGTCGGTGAGCAAACAGTGGCCGGGCACGATTATCGCCCATCA
>CM032179.1:9136367-9260387 GCA_018908115.1 Anopheles rivulorum
GTTGAAAAATTTGTTCATTATGCACGCGCCCCCTGCTTCCACGTACTCATTTCCGTTGCAGCTGTTCGGTGTTTCTGCCCCCTTTTTCTGGTTGGTTGCTGTACCATCCTTACAACCGACTACATTTTTCGCTTTTTCTTGTGCGTGTGCTGCACCCGTGCATGGTTGCAAACGAAAATGAGAAACAAGAAAAAAGGGATTTCTTCCCTGTCGGTGAGCAAACAGTGGCCGGGCACGATTATCGCCCATCACCAGCTGTAAAGCCAAATCATCCGTTTATGCGTGTGAGAGGAGCGCGCGCGCGCGTGTGTGTTGTTGTTGTTTTACCCATTGTCACATTTAAATGCGAACTAATATACTGTAGTTCGCACCCCAGTGCGGTGGCACGTAACGCTGGAGGGAAGGAAACAAACTAGCCGGGGTAGACCTACTAAATTTAGGCCGTGCCCGTGTACGCCACTGTGAGCCGCCACTGTTCCGTTTCCATTGCACCCCGACCAGTGGCAGTGCCGTGGATTTGGCCTAAACAAGCCACTTAATAAAGTCGTCGATTTTCGATAGACCGGAACGGAACCAGTAAATGCTAGGGGGGAAAGAACATTCTTACAGCTAGGCTTCCTTCGCTTTGCTTCTACCCTTCGGTCGAACGAAAGGAAAGCAAAGGGGCTGATACCGACGTTTTGTTTGTATGCCGTCGTTTTACGTATATATGCCTTGCGACTGCTGTCGAGCATGCATGACGAAACGGAAGAGAATCAGCGAACCGTGCCTGTGCTGAGGCGTACACATGGCCAGAGTCAGAAGCGAAGTGTCTAAAGATGCCTGCCCGTCTGCAGAAAACCCCGGCGCCTCACACACAAACCAATGGCACCCCTTCTTTACACATCGCCCGTGTCTCGTCCATCGCGGCTATCGAATGGCGTTGTTTTTTTCGTAACCATTGCCAACATCATCATTATCATATCATCAGTTACGGTTAGCTCCGCACACTCGACTATCCCTTTATAAATGTGTGTATGTGTGTTTGTGTGTGTGCGTGCGCATTATTCTGTTATTCGCTCTGCTCTAGTGCGAGTTTAAGTACTTCGCGCCCCCTTATAACTAAATGTTTCTTAAAAATGCACAACCCTCACTACTGCACACGGTAGAGAAAGATTAGGCTGCTGTGTGCCGGTTCACACACGCAAACGATTTGAATTTTGAACAGATTTTCAAACCCCTTCTTCAAACGCCGACTTGCATCACCGTAAACACTCGCCGCACAGCCGGTCCCCTTAAGCAATACAGCAAATAAAAAAGTGTATGTTCCCATGAGATTGCGACCTTAAAACGCGGCCAAAGGGAAAAGCAAAAAAGGAAGAACAGGCATCAATAGCTAAATGCATGCCACGCACAACCGCGACAAAACCGTGAACCGGCTCTATATCCCGGAGTGATTCGTTTATTATTAAAGCACCGCGCATATCTCGAACAACATACAAATGACAAATGGTGCCCTGACACTAGGGGGTTCGGGAAAGCTATGGTCGCGAGAAATCTCTCCCTTGTCGGAATACATCGGAACCTTCTGACGTTAGCACCGGTCCTAGCAAAAACGGGCGAAAACGCAACAAGGGACGAAAGATTAAAATGGAACCCCGGATCGCAAACCACCCCGGCCGCTGGTTCGGGGATAATCAAATCCAGCCGAAATATATACGTCAGAACCGCCGGAGCCGCACTGCAATCAGAGGAATGGGAAGCGGTGGTCGTACCGTTGTTGTCGTTTCTAAAACCGATTATTGCGACAGATCGATGTTATGAGCCAATCGAAAACAATTAGATAACGCTTTCCATTTGATGGATGTTTTCCCCCGGTACGGCATCATTCGGAAGCGTATCGTTTAGTTTGTCAACCTACTGGGGTCAACCTATTCCATTTCGAAGAGCCCGCAGCGATATTTGCAGCACTCGAATCGGGATCACAGCGGGAAAAGTTACATTATGGGGTGGAATGCTCGATTTATATGGATCCTGGTCCCGGCACCAATTACAATCACCAACCATTGTCAACACTTGGGCACAACTAGCAGAGAGGATGTAAACGAGCGAATTTTTTGCTAAAGTGAGTGACTAGCTACATATATTGAGGGTTTTTGAAATATCCTGGTCACGGCACCAACCATAATCGCAAAAGAAATATCCGTCAAGGGTAGATATTTATAGGCTTACGACAAACTAATCGCGAGATTTGATTCGGTCCAGTTGGAAGTTTTGTTCTCTCGTGTATCCTGGTCATGGCACCAACGGCCAACGGAGCCAACTAACCTGTTCGACAGCGGTTTTTCCCGCCGCGCTACCACTAGTCGGTGAGTGCGCTACGACGGTGACTGCCGGTGTGCTGCTGCCAATAGTACTGCCTCCACCGGTGGCCGGACTACCGGCAGCCGGTATCGCAACCGTCACGGTGGCGGCCAGTGCGTTCTGCGTGAGATTCTGGGCTGGCGACACGATAGCGGCAGCAGTACTTAAACCGACGGATGCGGCCACCGCCGCCGTCGCAGCTGCCGCAGCAGCAGTTCCGACGCCGGATGCGGAGGTGGCGCCGCCGACGGCCATCGGCGAACCAGCGCTGAACCCGGTGGTCGTTCTAGCACCACCCGCTACACCACTACTTGTTTCTTCCCCAGACCCACTGACACTACACTCAACGGTGTTACTGCTGCTGCTGCTGCTACAGCTGCCGCCTCCTCCACCACCACCGGCTTTGCCCAGCTTTTTCGGGCTATGCGGCCCCGCAGTTTCCTGCGGGGTGCTGCTGGGTGGTTCGAACCGTACTATGATCGCTATCTTGTTCGCTTCGGACCGGCACCCGGAAACGGTACGCAGGCGGTTTGCTGTCAGGAGCAATAGCGCCTTGTTCCGTAGGGATGGTGGATAGGTTTCGCCTCCCTACGGAACATATAGCAATGTTCTGGTGTTCTGATTGAAGAAGTACGGGCGGCCTGCTACGCAATAATGGCGTATCTGCCACGGCATGCTGCTCTCACTGCTGCATGCAGATGTAGTACACCACTATGCCGCGTGGTCCAGTGTTTGATTGTAGCGGAAACTGTTGACCTTTTCTGCTGCGAAGCGCGCACTATCGGTTCACACTGCACAAGCTCACGAAGGCAGGATATTGCTACCTGCCAGCAATTTTGATGGCTTTACGGATCTTTTGGGTTGATTGTTGAATCCTACTACATTCCTTGGATGTATAGCACTGTATAAAAAGACTTGATGACAACTTCACTTCATTATTTGTAATGCCTTTTCTCCTTCCATCTCGCTGCTTTTGCGCTTCTATTTATCTCTATTACTTTTATATCAAACGGTGCTACTCATCAGCACTGCAACATAACCACTGGTTTTCGTGACTACACCACTACCCGTTACGAGCGCTTCCTTCTTTTAGATGTAGATGATGGTGTGAACACTGCTTAGCATCTAAAATTTCGACACTTTCTGCTGATGCTGCATCGCAGAGAACCATGGTATGGCACAAAGAACTTACACTCACATCATACTTATACACACGGAAACACTCGGCATCACTGTTTTTTTTTTGTTATCAACTCTTTTCTTATGGCGAAAGCAGAACGAAATGGAAAACAATAAGAAGACATAACCTTTCTGGAGGCGCAACCGATCAAAGGCGCTCAGTTCCTGTTTGGACGAATATGATACTCAAACAGGATCAGCTGGCGACGTGTGATGTTAAAGCGTAATCAAACCTGACTATACAACACACATATCAATTTCCATAATCGCAATCTTTCCGCTCAAATGCCACTCCACGGGCGCGCACAGCTTGCAAGCTATATCTGCTTTGCTACTCTGTATCCTCATTTGATACGGTCACATATCAACTTCTTCAACCGGACCGAAAATCACGTCCAGTGGTGTTTTACGATCAGTTTACGACCACTTTACGATTGCCACACCACCTCCCAAGTCGGGTGTGTGGAGCGCGCAGTGGAGTCATAAGGGTAATGGGGAACGAGGAAAAAGTTGACACGGCTTCTGCGGGGTGACATATGTATGTGTGTATATGTGTGTGCAGTTATTTCCAATAAAGCATCCCATATTGGGAGGTCCCTGGGTAGTGCTCGCACGCGCGTGAGTCAACTTCATCGGCATTTTTTGTTGTTATGAGGTTATGTTTTGTCTCGCTGATTTAACGATGTGCTTCGGAGGTTGATTTAGTTTAACATCCTAACGGTCGCTCCGTCGTCTGCGAACGCCGACTATATTTATGCCCTCTCCTTATGTTTTTGTCCAGTGTATGAAATAGGCAAGGGACTGAAAGTTTAACTTTCAGATATGTTTGCTGTGCGTCAATAAAGTGATACATTATCTAATACCCCGAGATTACACATATATTGCTGACAGGCAGTGGATGTAATATGTCAAGTGGTGGTAATTGTCAAGTGCATCAAGAGTTATTCTTCAACGGAATTAGTACACAATACACTAACCATAGATTTTAATTCGTTTGCATTGAAAAATCAATCAAATCACAGACGGACTCGCATAAACTCAAACCCCACAAAGACTTGTCTGGTGATTGTTGCAACAAATTCTCCAAAAACTGAATTTCTCCAACAGTAGCGGCATTGGAGTCAGGTTAAAACAAAACACAAACTAGAGAGTTTGCGCACCACATCCCTACGACGGGCAACGTAAGCCACACCGGGAGACAATCAACCGTGTCTTGCGAATTCGGCGAAACAAAGAGTTGACGTTCGGGATTCCCGTTTTCACGCGTTGCTCACAACGTTCTATCGATTGTTTGCCTTTCATTGAGAAGTGTGCTGTTGCCATGGTATTCCTACTAGAAAACAATCATCCAATTGTGTTACAAGCAGATGCAACACACCATTTCGAAAGCAATCGTCAGTACTTGCTTTTCTGTCAAAATTGACACTTGTGCTCAAAAAATCTACACTAACACACACACACAAAACATGACGTCAATGTTACAAAACCCAAGCATACGAGAAAAGTTTCTTTTAAAAAAACGAAATGTTTGCACTTGCTTAAAACTCCACACATACACACACGGATACTTATACATATTTAGACAGAAGTAATTACCCCCACGAAAGAAAGGCGAAAGAAGCAGCGATGTCACTCGCTCGCACCGAAAAATGAAAGAGAGTAGTACCGACCCGCTTGTTTTTCTTCCATTCGCTCAATCGCTGTTTCTCTTTTGCTGCCTCATTTAATATTCTCTGCTCGCCTGCTTTATGCACTATGCGTTTTATAACTTTCGTTTTGTTTGCTTTTGCTTTGCGGTCTGTTTATTTGTTTGTTTGTTTGTTTGTTTGTTTTTCTTTCTTTTCGGTTGCTGTTTTGCATTAAACATACAGAAGGCAAAGTAGTTCTGCTCCTCCTTATTTGCTTAAGCTCTTTCGCTCTCTTTCCTGCTCTTTTATGTTTCACTGATTGCCGGTGGTCGCGGCCGAAATGAGTAAACGGATTGTAAATTTAAGGGATGCAAAAAAACTACACTTCTTAAAACACTAAAGCGCGTGTGAGGGAAACAACGAAATCAAAACATACGCTTATTTTTTACGCACTACACCAAGCGGCACGTAAGGCGCGACAGGCACTCGTACACAAGCACATACCGCGCGAAAACAGAAGCAGAACAGCGGATGACGGGATGTATTATACCAAGAGGGAGATATTATCGAGACACACGGGAAACACTAGCCCACGGGAAAGAGAGCACGCGCGACTAGACGTGCGGCGTCCGTCTCGCACGGTGTCTGGACTCGCAATGAATGAAATTCGAGAAACGAAACGCATTGCCGGCGTCATCGGGTGTTCTCAACCCGGCATCACGCACTCTTTCTCACCATTTATATATCTCTCTCTCTCTCTCTCTTTTTCTCGCTCTCTTTCTCTCTCTCTCTTTCTCGCTCTCTTTCTCTCTCTCTCTGCCTAGCGCGCGCATCTTTCTCTCTCCTTTTGTCAGCGGCGCGCGATTATCGCTCGCAAATTAAAAATCGCGCACATTCCGGCAGCGCACCGTACGAGCGCAAAACACGCGTTCTCCACTGCGAGAGATCGCGACCGACGTTGTGCGTACGCGAGAGCGAAACGCTCTCTTTCTTGCTAACGCAAATCGTGCTGAGCAAGAGTAAAAACGATTTTCACTCTCAATGGGTGGAGTTGGGGGGGGGGGAGTTTTATTGTTGTAGCCTTTGTCTCTTTTTGTACATTTTTTTTTTGTACGTGTGCATTGTTTACACTACGTTTACATACAATTTGTCACCAGTATACGCAACAACTGTCACCAAATGCATAATACATTCGCATTTTTTTTTGCAACGAAACAAACGAACATCCTAAAATGTTTATGTCATGCCACTTTTACTGAATTTTAAGTAATACTTTTAATATCAGGCAAAAAGATAAAGAACTACTACAACTCCCGCGTTTTCTCTCCCGTTCTGTCGCAATGCAATTGCATGAATTCGACTTTTCCGAATACATGAGTGCGTGTATGTGTGCGCTGTTCGCGCGAACTGCAATCTGGGCTGGGAAAAAAAGGGAAGCGACGAACCCTGCACACCGTCAACATCCGTGTGCAAATGTGAAAGAGAAGGTGCGTTTTTCGCCGAATCCGTGTGTCGACAATGCGAACCGTGTGTGTTTGCCGGGTGTCTGTTCTTGGTAGAGGGTCAAGGCATGAAGAAGAAGACAATACGCTGTTCCAGCGAAACCACCAACAACAACAAAAACTGCGCAAACGCCACTCGTCTCCATGAGCGCTACACCAAAATGGATACAAAAAAAAAGAAACGAGAAAGAGCTACGAAAATGCTCAATGAAAAAAAAAGAAAAACAAATTGCATGCAATGCTCTTTTTGCTTGTCTTCTCATACTTCGCTGCTCTTCTCCAACTGTTCCTTCATAAACCAAACAACAACAAAAAAATACACAATCCTACCACGGTGGACGGTAGCAGCAGCAGCAGCCGCGTGATGGTGTGGTGCATTTGCATTTTCGTGCACAAAAAAAAAAACACCCCTTTCCTTTATTTTCTCCGCATGTCCGCGCACCTTCTCTACTCGTTACCTTTCCACGGCTCAGGGAGAGGGATATTATTTTTTTTTGTCTGCCTTGGTTCTTGCACACTGTGACAGTGACGGGAGCGGAAAGCGAAGAACTTCGGGAAAAATGGTTGAAATTGTCGAAACTGGAGGTTATAAAAAATTCAACGAAAGGCGCTTCAAATTTGAGCTTGCGCTGTGCGTTCTGCTATAGTCGGTTCGAATGTTGCAAAACTACACTATACACACTAGCTCCCCACCATTTTTATTAGCTTTTTAGGGAAGGGGCAAGGAGTGGCAGAAAGTGGCAGCAGAAGTTTTGTCGGCGTATAAAAATGGCGAATTTTCGGTTACGTAGCTTGGTGGTTTTACACCGCGGGATAACATTTCACATTTTTGCACTCTTTCATGAAGTAGCCCAACGCTCCAACGTTATGTATATATACATATATATATTTTTGTACATATATATATATAGTTATAGGAATAGTTTAAAAGGTAAGATCAAAGCTATAACGCACAGCTGATATAAGTCATCTGACGTATGAGATAGCGTCCCATATCGTATCGAGAGGACCTTGACAATTCTCGCATAGTTGCTGATAGGACGCTCATGAGTAACGCTTTCAATGTGTTAATGTGTAATGTTTTTTATGACCATCTGGAACCGGAGATAACCTTCTCAAACAATATCGTTATCCAAGACATTGCTCCCGACTCTGCGGAGTGCCCATAAAAGCCTAGTCGGCGATGAGCATGCTGACGGTGCTGTTACAGCTGCTCTGCATCACACACAGTAGAGATGTTATCCAGTTTCGCTACCCTTCTACAGTAATCAGCTGCGATGTGTAAACGGGAGTTAGGAAAAGATCCAGATAGCCGTGTAACACCTTCCAACCAGTGATCATAAACCATTTTAGTAACCAGTTGTGAGAAGCCGATAGACAACGGGCATCATTTTCATGTTAATCGCTACCTTTTTATGCTATATATGCATGTATGTGAACATGTTTCCGGACGACAATTTGCTGAATTTTTATTCTATTTCTTTTGAAGTCCTTTTACAGTTCCTTTATAGACCGTGCGGGAGATCTAATCAAACCACCATCCTAAATCTGTGTGTTTAAACAATTATATGCCCGTGTGTTAGGATTGTGCACCACACTGTGGCGCACACACAGACGGTTGTGCTGTTGGGTGCGCTTGCCACTCAACAGCACTCACGGGCGGTGTGTAATTTATTTAAGTTGCCTTTTATCAAGCCACACAAGCTGGCGAAACTAACCGCTCAGCGGGAAGCATGACCGCATGGCAGCAAACCGGAGTGAGCTAAAGGCTTGGGTGGTGGTGGTGGTGGAGCGCAAAAGAGTGCGGACGATGTGTTGGCCGGGTACCAGCGCGCACCACTGCCCGCGATGAAGAAGAAAACCGGTACAAACTCGATCGCATCATCCATACCACGTACACACACGGTGGGGAGGGGGAGGGGGGTAGGCAACTATCTCCTTCCATCACACTGCATCCCGCTGAAGTCATGTGCATGCGTGTATAATTAATGCAGCGCACGTTCGCTAACCTACAAAAATCCAAAAATGGCCAGAACCCGACTAAGATGAGCGGGCAGCCGATTGTCTGTGCCTGCTCCACACAAGGAACGTACAGGAGGCTCTATTATTCGCTTGACACACACACACACACACGCGCGCGCATACACGCGGACACGCATTCTGGGTGGATTCAATGGAGAAGTGCGCGACGACAGAAGCTGGGATATTCCACCGCAAAGCCGCAAAATGGCGAACGAAGTGTTGGTTAGAGAATAAGTTGTGCTTTGTTTGTGCCGTTTCTTTAGTTTTCGGCTGCACCATTCGGGACACAGCTGTTAATACATGTGTCAACCAACCGCTGAGTGTGTGTATGCGCCGCTGTGTGGATCGATATCATCGAGAGGGAAGCACTGTTGCTACCAGCGACCAGTCAAGTTGTTTTTGTCATAGATGGCAAACACAGCGGAATTCAACCGAAAGATGATCACAAAACGATCAGATTACCTACGTGCTGCAGGGGGAAGCTAGATTTACTAAAGGGCAAACGTGATACAGGTTCAGATATCCTGAGGTTAATCTCTACCCAAGGGTAACAAACGAGTTAATTAATTGACCAACAGCAAACTCTTACTGCAGTGAGTGTTCTATCAACTTCAACCCTCATTAGGTGGTTCATTGAAAATTCGTCAAACTTTTCAAAATATAACAGGCCTGCATGAGGATTAGCGACCAATAAGGCACGCCCAAAGAACAATCATCGTACGTGTCGCTTTGCCATCTGCGCCAAACTATGATTCACTTTCTATTGAAAGCAGACGGGGAATACATGAAGCATTCTCGTGAACATTTGATAATATGAATTCTTCATCCTGTAGAAATTAATATTTGTAAGAGCTTTGCAATAGACATTTTTGAATGATCTTTTCCAGGATCTTACCGGCATACCATCTGTTAAAGATGTGAAATATTACACCCTCAAATAGACATTGCTTTCGTCTAGTCATAGCGATAGTAAGTATGCTCATTAGCAAGTTTGTTGCATCCATAAATCCTTCCATTTTAGAGGTGCATATTAATGTATATCATTCCAATTAAACTGTCAATTGTAACAAGTGTCTCTATCTCTTTCTCACTGGGCCACTCTTACAGGCATGCAAACTCACACATATTAAATACCACCGTGTCTGGAAATGGTTTGTGAACGATCTAATAGCTATTATATCGCAACGCCGGTAGTCGCTAACGTAATGCAAATGTGGCCCAAAAATTAGCATTCCAATAAATACGAAACGCACCATAAATCTGTATCGTAAACAAGATGGAGAAGCCGCTTTAATCGCGTCTTAACCGCGGCAACCGCACAGCAGCAGTAGCACCTCGAAATGTGATATCCTTTTGCACTTCCACACCCCGCATTCTTCACTTCTACTACGCACACTAAACGTCAAACATAGCACACATACGGACACATACGTGCATGCTGATGTATGTTGTGCACTTGCACCGAACAAGCGGCGAGCTGAAATGAGCAGTTAATTAAAGTTTTAATTGATACTTTGCATATTTTTACGACCTGCTAATACGAAAGTGCATAATCCACCTCGCATCGCACCTGTTCCTGCCGCTTCATTCTATCGTGTGTATCCCCCCGGCATCCTTAAGCCTTATGCGGCCACCGATACCGAACGGATCGGTGGTTGGAGGTGAGTGTAGTTTTGTTTTTATTTTTTTTTGTTGTTATGCCTTTTTGTTTTCGTCTTGAAACATAGTGCAATAAAACCTCACCGTTCGCGGCAATAAAAAAGCGCGCCACCATCTGCTCCCCTAGCCCATGTACATGCCAAGCCTGCACACGCATTAGGTGCTGAGTGCATTTTATTGCATTTGCATCCATCAGCGGCATCGCGCACGCCAGTAACAAACGATGGGGCGATGGAAGCGGCCGCGCTGGAAGTGGGAAATATCAAAAACCATTAACGTCACCGAACGGGAACCCGGGCGACCTCTTGACGCGCGGCGCACGGTGCAGCTCAGGAAGATGGTTTAGTGACTTCTTAAAGTGTAATCATTCGCGTTTTACGAGCCTTTTGACGACGACGAGAGGTTGCTGTGGATTGTGCTTTTCCTGTTCAGTGTTCCTTCTTCCCTGTTTTCGTTTCCCGACCAATGGACGTATTTTTCTATCGTAAAACGTATGCTGCATCCGTACAGGGAATACATACAAATGCAAACAATGTGTGTCAAACTTTTCAGCACTGTGCGCTTGGGCAGCGGAAAGGAACGACACACACGCGGCTGCCAATATCAAACATTTACCAAAGCAATTGACAAAAGAATTTTACAAACAGTAAACAAACCATCCATTAATCCAAACTGTCAAACGTGGGGTTCCACAGCAGCCAAAAAAAAAAAAGCATGAAACTCATCTAAGTTTAATTGCTTACGAAGTGATTATACAAAACTCGGCTTCCTTGTTTACATGCTCCAAACATAAACAACACCGCAGCCAAACCATGAGATTCCTTAATTCCTATGCATAAACATATCGCTAATCTCGCTACCGTTCGATCCAGTGCGGCAACACGCGCTTACGCGAGCGGCTAGAGACTAAGAATAGTTTATTGCCATTGGCAACCAGCCCCCTACCCTCGCTCTCTGCTTCGTACGTACGTTTTGCGATTCTTTCTTTATGATGCAGTGTTTGTACAGCGTAGGATGACAGATTTACAATCTTCCAAGAATTGAAGTATGCTGCTATCCGCTGCCGTGCATTCGACCACCGGCAAACACACAAACAATTCCCGGTGCTTTCTTCCGGTGTAAAACAACAGCAAAGCGGAGTCATAAAGTTTTCTCCAAGAAAGCAAGAATAAAAGAAAACATTCAGCACGAAGCGAGCAAAGTGCATCCCCCGCTTATCCGCACGGGTTGCACTGCAATGCCAATGCACGGGGAAACGGATGCACATTTCAACGCCCCCCCCACTTATTGACACATATAAATATTCCATGCCGTAATAGGGGTCGATACCGTCGCTTAACCTCACTTTGTTCGCACGGTTGTTTGCGCCTGATTGATGTCTGGCGCGCTACAAAAATAAGGGGGTGGCGATGTGTTGCATGGCGCCCGATTGACGTTCAATCTATTTATTGTGTTTTTTTTTCCCCACTTCTTTGGAGTAGCCTGTTGCATGATTAGAAAGGCAAAGCTGCACACATCCAATGCTACTGTAGCGTACATACGGTGCATACGGTAGCGACACCGGTAGGATCGAGACTTTCGCGTAAATTGATTTAATCGGCTTTTAATCCATTCAATTACGGTGGGTTGATAAATTGATTTCCCGCTTGTATGGGTGTCTGGCCGACAAGCGATACATTAATTCTGATTAGTATTTCTCACAAAAAAAGGACATCAAGGACAGCAGTGCCAGTTCCAAAATTTCTTCCAGCAATAGCGTTGCAATCCTGTCGGTGTGATTTCGTTCGCTCGACTTACCTGAAAGAGGAAAAGAATAAAAATTTGTTTATTATTACGATCCTATTACTGATAGGTAGTTGCTCCCTAACTCCTAGCCTGACTACCTGAAAGAATGCCACACAATAAGTATACCCTTTTTGCCCAATGCATTGCAAATAACTTATTTATATTCCACCATTTTGCAGTGGAAATAGAACAGACGCAATTTAGGAGGTTCATACCTTACGGGTATGAACCTTCTTCATACCGCTGACCACCACCATCGCTCCACGCTACACTGTAGCACCGGTTTGTTAATTATGGGAACCTGGTAACACTTCACACCTCCGTTTATTTTTTTGTTGTGGCGGGAGGAGTAGTAGGCAGCGTTGCGGTGTTTCGTGCTTGTTTTTCACACTTAACACCTTCGAGATGGATCGTGAAAATTAGACCATTCTACACGACCTATTCACAGAAACACACACCCATCAACATGGCATCCAATAAGGAAATGTAAACCGCCAGCGCGTCTATGTTGTTATACGTTTGTAAGTAATAAAAATAAAATTTATTTATGGCAAACACACTCACACACGCAATCGAAATAGATGGTGATATTAAGTTTGAATGAAAGTTTTAAATCATTTTTCAAACTAGTAGGTTCAGCTATTAAACTACAGATAAAAGTGCCAACAAAACCAAACATCAGTTCTAATGGCCACCTGGTTTTCGATTGCTTGCATTAAACGCTTTGGAAAACCGGCCATTTTCTCACTGTTTCAACTCCAACCTTCTTCCCCAATCCCATCCGCCCCCCCCCCCCCCCCCCCCCCCCCCCCCCCCCCCCCCCCCCCCCCCCCTCCCCACCGCCGATCAGCCCTCCTCCTCGATCCCACAGGATGGAGGAGTGTGGTTCACTTCACAGTGTGCAAATGAGTCGTAAACATAGAAATAATCCACATGCGGGGTGACTAGATTTGTTGGCTGCAGTCGCCACCGGTGGAAGCAGGATCGCAAGCAACGCAAGGCCTAACACTGCGAATGATTATCACCATCGTAATAATTTTGACACCGGCATGCGGGCACGTATACAGCTTTATCTGGCGCTGGTGGCTACCGGGGGCACCGTGGTCATCAGGAAGGTTGGAAAATTCCCGACCTGTCTCTCAAGTACTACATCACGACGCTTCCACATCACGCATTCGGCGATGGGTACGATCTTTCTTTACCGTCCACAGCTTGCCTACCATTCCATTGTCCCTTTTCCTCCCAAACTACATGCCCTAGCGAATGGTACGTGTTTTTGCCAACATATGCCCTTATCTGAACGGTTACCGCGGCCCATCTGGCCGCAATTGTTTTACGTCCACCGTATGCTTACCTTGTCATCGTCTCCTTCGCTATCACAGATATACCCTTTGCCGGAGCTGCAGCGACTGCTAGCGTCGCTGAGCCGGTCTCGCGAACTGTCCGGATCCCGCTGGGCCACAGAGGACGTCGTCAGTCGCTCCGAGGCGCGCCCACTGTCGTCGGACGTGCCCGGATCGATGATCGAAGATAGAGAAAGATTCTGTAAACGAAAACAGGGAAAATAATATTACTTCTCTCGAACGCACTTGGTACACTTAAATCTCCACAATTAATGGTCAATTTTGTCGCTGGGTCGGTCAGGTCTGGCAAAGTTCAGTCAAACGTACGTTTAACACCGTAACGTAGTAGCGCTAAAATTGAATTATTCTTTTCCCTTTTGGGGCAGCAGCGAGCTCCTAAAGTTATGCAACACATTTCGAAAATCGTCACTCATCCAACAAGCTATCGAGGGTTGCCAACACCGTACGCTAACACGGAGCGAAAGAAGGTGTGAAAACGGTCCCTTAATATCCCTTAGGCTATGTCAAGCGTTTGCATACTTGCAGGGGCTGGCAGCCTGGGCCGGTACCCCGTCGACGCGGGGAGAGCATTTAAATGCCGCGCTTCCGGCGACTGATTTTAATACCAGAAACAATTAATTAGCTTAATCAGTCATGCGGACCGTCAACAATCTGTCAAACAGATTCACCACCACTGGGCACCACCATAACCACCACCACCACCACCACCACCACCACACCCCATCGCCATAAGTAAGCCCCCACCCAACGTAACAAATCAGTGATGGCCGGCTTCACCTTTTTGCTAATCGGGATCTATTAGCAAGTAATCTCTAACCAGCTGAACTTTACACCACTTCCACGCGATTCACTCCACCATCACTCGCTTCGACGTCCGCTCGTCTGTGGCATCTATCGCAACATAAACCAGCACAAACACGCGCATACACACATACACACGCACAGTGGAACGAGTTCAACCGTATCATCCTTCCAGTGACTCGGAAGGCAAAGGTGCCGGCCCCGGAGGTTACGTTTCAATAATCGCTATTTGCGGTTAAAGTTACGGGTCAACGCTGGCCCAGCACTAATAATTAGCACTTGTGACAGCTAATGTGTTCTGAACGGGGGTTGTTGCAAGGAGTGAGAGAAAATTACACTATGTTACATAGAGAGCAGAGCTGATTGTAAAATAATAAACAACGGTTAGTGAGGAATTTGTGCATGTTGTTGAGCGGTTGTTTTGTAAACACGTGTGTCATTTCAAACATGACTGTATGTGTTGTTTTATAACTTGTGTGCGATAGCGATAGAAATGCTCACGGTTTGCGATTAGGATTTAGTTAAGCTTCTCGCAAATATTCTGTAACAACATTGTACGGTTAAACGTGATGATGGCCAGGTTACTGTCTATCAGACCTAATACTCACACTCACAGGGTATGCATTAAGAAAGCCTTTGTTAGTCTAATATTACGGTCGAAAGTATTACGAGCGTTGAGCAGTAACAAACTGCCACCAAAATATTTCTCCAAATCAACCAACAAGATTTATTCAGTTTCAGCTGCTTCTCAGCTTAAACTCGGCTTTAAAGTTGCCCCCTACTTTACAAGGTATGGCAACGCCACACAATCCGTTCCCGGATGCAGATTTGCTGAAAATCACAATGTTCCTCCCCAAAACTGAGGTACATCCACGTGCCGCAGAGGACACCGCAGACCTGCGAATATCCAGTAAAATAAACTTACAGTCAAACTACAGTCGGAGACATGGCGCAAAGATCGGCTAGGTTCTTCGTTCGCACAAACAGCAATGTAACGACCTTTGCGGCCAATAAACAAACTCCTGACAGTCACACATCATTGTCTAGCGTGGTACAGCTTCGCGCAGCACCGTGGTCAGCAAATGCTCATCCTCTTCGGACGGGATTGAACACACGAATTAGCACAAGGACACACTGGACCACCGTGTACAAAACACCCGAAACGAAGCTATTTGGCGAAGGAAAACAAGCGGTAAGCAGCAGTAACATGGCGAATGAAATTCGTGGTGTGCGCACACGGTGAAAAGTACAAAGTAACGGCGCTGGAAGTTATTGCAAACGTTACGCGAGTACGGCAAATATATGTTCTCTCGCCTTGGTATGCACCTCCAGCATTGCCAGATTTCTGAATCACGCGCTGCGGGCTGTGATGCAAGTTGCCATTTCTCATCCAACTCCGCCCCGCCTACGCCTGCCGCCCCTACCACCCTCTCAAAACCACTCCACCCCAATGGGGCGCTCGCATATGGGAAGTGCGGAGAACCCGGGACACAATTGTCCCGCGGAGAAGATTATTGTTTTATTTTAACGATCCCGCGCGCGTTTGTTTACTGAACTGTTATAAACATCCATAAAATATTATTGCTCTGCCCGTTGGGTCTGAGCGAAACGTAAACATCGTACCACGCACGGCTATGCACGGTGCCGATGAGCAACATTGACAGCTTGACACGTTTTTGTGTCGTTGCAGGAAGGCATGGAACCGGCTGGCGATGCTGTTAGCCATCCGCACCGTGCAGTGGATTATTTTCCCAGCGTTTTGAACGCCAACGGTGGAGACCCAATACGTTGGAGTCACGAACTCTACAAGATTCGGTAGTCACTGCTGTGGGTGTTGTCGGTGTGCTGTAGCTCATGCGAGCTAAATATACATATCGCATCCGTGCTCCACACATGGTTTGGCTGGTTGAGAGAAACCATCTGATACAGCATCTTGGCAATAGCTATGGTTCATCGAAATTTTGACCAGCAAATAACTGTTGCGTTATTGAGACATGTTTTAATGATGCTCAAAGAGCACGCACTTACTACTCCAACCCTGGCTCAAAGTTCATATTGGGACTAGTTCTGTCTCAGTTGGGTGATACACCGAGAGTCTTGAGTAGAGTCTCCAATACGAACTACGTGTTTAAGTTTTTCTAGTTAATCAGTTTGCTAGTTAGGCTATTCTTTACAGCTGCGCAAGGCACAATGAGGACATTGGACGACCCCAAAACATGAAATCCTAGATAAGCTTACATAGAATTTGCTGCAGACGTTGTGTCATCGATATACATTTGAGTTTTAAGAACTCCTATAGTAGGAAAGTCTGTTGCTGTGCCTATTCCACAAGAAGGTACTGAGAATCGTGGATAAAACAGTTCTCCAGCAGAGAGTCTAAGATGACTTCTCATTCAAAGAGATAGTGTACTTAGGTTCAGTCATCTGTGAAGACATGGGTCGAGTCGAGTCATGCATTAACTGTAACGCATACTTACATGTACCGCTGATAAATGATGGTTATGTTGATGGTGCTGTTGATGGTGAGGATGCTGTTGAAGATGAGGCGACTGCTGCTGTTGCTGCTGCTGCTGCTGTTGATGATGAAGATGTTGGCTTTGCTGCTGCTGCTGCTGGTGATGATGATGCGGATGATGAAGTTGATGGTGGTTTGGATGATGTGTGTTCATGGTACTGCCGGCACTGCTGTTCAGTGAACCACCGCTGGTATTGCTGGTGGTGCTGTTGTTGCTGCTGCTCCTGCTGCTGCTGATGCCGTTCGTGCTGTTGCTGGTCGGCGGTATGCCGGCACCGTTCGACGGCGCACTGCCGTTGACGCTTCGGCGCGGCGGCCCATTGGCAATAATGGCGGCAATGGTGAGATTATTTAGCGAACAGATGTTGCTATGATTTTTACTACTGCTGTTCATATTGATACTACTACCACTAGCCGGTACACTACTACTGCTGTTTCGATTGTTGCTGTTGGCAACCCTAACGCTGCTGCTGCTACTGTTACCACTGCTACTGCTGCTGCTGCTGCTGCTGCTGCTACTGTTACTACTACTACTGCTACTCCGATTGTTGGCGTTACCGGGCGTTACGTTCACACTGTTTTGCCCATTGCCGGCGGGCATCGCTCCAGCCGTGCCCGGATCACCATTGACACCGTTGCTGTTGGTAACGCTAGCACCGGTGCTACCAGCGTTACTGCCCGTACCGTCACCACCAGTCGCCGTTACACCCGGCACACTCCCATTGCTGACCACATGATGGTTGTGATGCGCATGATGGTGCACCGAGCCGAATGGTTGCTGCTGCTGCTGCTGCTGTGGCGAATGTTGCTGCTGCGGCTGATGATTGTGGTTCCGGCTGTTATGATGGTGCGGGTGCAGGTGATTGTGAAGCCCGTGGTTATGGTGGCCGTGGCTGTTGTGGAGGTGATTGTGATGATTGGTCCCGGCACCGGTAGTACCGCCATTCGCCGGCATCAGCGTCATATCGCCCCCGGTACCACGCACCGTAGCGACCCGGTCGACGCCCACGCCGCCTCCCGTACTGCCGGGTGGGCTGGTGTTGTGAAGCATGATACCTTCACCGTTCGGTGTGCGTTCGCTAACGCTACCCGGTGGTCCCACCACACCATGGTGAAGATGATGCTGCTGCTGCTGTTGCTGCTGTTGCTGCAGGTGATGTAGCTGATGGTGGGTGCTGTTGACCGGCGACCAGTCACCACCGTTTGCGTTGCTCACGATACCGCCTCCACCGCCGACACCTACACCCGCACCGACCGTACCGGTGGCGCCACCTGTGGTGACGGTTGCGGAATGGTTCTCACTATTGTTAATGCTGTTGTTGTTTTTGTTCGTCACCGGTACACCACCGCTGAGGGATTTGTCCGACAGCTTCGACGGCGTTGTGTCGATTATCTTCGGTGGCTTCTCCTCGGGCACCATCACAGTTGTCAGTTCCACGATCGACGACAATCGCTTCTCATTGCGCTTGTTGGCGACCTTTATCGCAAACTGCAAAAACGAAATAAAGAAAAAAGGATATCCGATCTATTATTGTGCTTGCGTATTATGACGGCAACGTCGAGGCAGCATAGAATGCAGGGCAGTGTGTAAGCGAAGATGGGTAATCACCCATGGGTCCAGGTGTTCAGGTGCAGATGCCAAAACCTACCTCAATATCCTCATACGTCTTGAACGCGAGAATCGCGAACCCATCGATAATGTCCTCCTCGAGCACGGGCGACGGTTCCTTCTCTTTGCGCTTCCGCCGTACGGGTGGCCTGTGCGGTTTCTCCCTGCTTACCGGCCCACTGTCGTCGTCCGCACTGTCGTCCGGATCTCGGTTGCCGGTACCGTCCGCGGCCGCATCCTTGTCCCGTTCGGCGATCATACGTTGGGCCCGCTCCCTTCGTTTGTTGCGCTGCTTGCACTGCTTCACATGTATCTCCATCGCTGCTCGTTTCAACCCCGGCGACACTGCATTCTAGGTGCTTTGGTGGGTGTGTTGGGGATGGCGCACGACAGCAGACAGTGTGGCGGCGCACCGTGCCACTCCTGGTGCGTGGCGTTCGATACGGGACGCTTCGGCCACCCGTTGTGAGGTGTGTTGCAGCGGACGCACGACAATGTTACCGACCGGTCAGCAGAGCTGTCAACTCCGCACAGCACGGTGGAGCCACGCGTGTTGCAGCAGCCGCACGTAGACGACGGTGGGGGCGGCTGCGGCGACAACGGCGACGACGAGGACGACAGGCGGCAGTCCAACAACCGCACGCACATAGGTATCCGCGCCGCGTGCGTACACACACACACACACACAGACACACTAACCGCGTTACACTAGCCGCGAAACGGTAACCGGAAACGAACGGAAGCACGCGCCGCGAACGCCGGACATACGCGAATCGATACAACGGCGGAAAGAAGGAAGAAAAAGACCGAAACCGACCGAAAAGAAAAACCGTTTTCACAACAAACACAAAACGTCTCACTCTCTCTCTCTCTCTCTCTCTCTCTCTCTCTTTTTTTTTGCTGTTGCTTCTTTTCAGACGTTTGTTTTTTTTTTGCTTCTTTTTCTTCTTCTTCTGTAACACTTTTTGTACTTCTTTGCCTTTTGCCTGGCTTTTCCTTCTTTATTCACTTACATACACCGCTTTCGTGTTACCGCTCACCCACACACACACACGCGTGCTCACCCNCTCTCTCTCTCTCTCTCTCTCTCTCTCTCTTTTTTTTTGCTGTTGCTTCTTTTCAGACGTTTGTTTTTTTTTTGCTTCTTTTTCTTCTTCTTCTGTAACACTTTTTGTACTTCTTTGCCTTTTGCCTGGCTTTTCCTTCTTTATTCACTTACATACACCGCTTTCGTGTTACCGCTCACCCACACACACACACACGCGTGCTCACCCGCACACGTACAGACACACGCACAGCCCTGATACAGTCATGGAACGTGTCTGGGCTTCCCTTGTGTGCCAGGGTATTTTTATTTTCTGCTACTTTCCGATGGAGAGACAGGCACGCTGCAGAATAGAAGGACACCTGCGCACACAGCTTCACTGCACGTGCACAGTAACACAGATCAGTAAGGCGAACACGGTTATCGAGCTTTCCTTCCCTGCCAGACACATTTCGAAATGGCAGGATATTGTGAAGTGACAGCTGTTGTAGCCAAGCCTGCTGGACACCGTTTTTTTTTTTGTTTTACGCTCTCACTCTACTACCACATTACCAAATACACATTACAAGGCGCGCGCACGCACGTACCTACACACACCCACACACACGGGCGCGCGCTTAATGCGTACCATGTACGCAAACAACCCACACACACCCGTACACACCACTGAACAGTGTAATGATAAGAGCCTGCTGTAATGATTGTGGAGAAGCACTTTCACCAGACGAACGATTTGCACTGCACGCACAAGAATGGCCTCCCGAGGAGCGTTAGTCACATTGATAGGTTGATTGTGGTGGTCCGTTTGTCGGTGTGTTGCCCACATCCTGCCCTTCACATCACACACCGACAGCTATTGTACGCGCTACTCCCATTGTTGCGTACTACATTGTTGAGGATGGAGAGATGCAATGATACGCTGGTGGCAAGGATAACATTGCGATTTTGCTTTACACACACACATACACACACACGCGCCCACAAACACATACGCACACCTATACCGGTCCCACTAGCATAGTGTGGTAGACGTGCAGACACGAACCACGACGACGACGACTACCACCTGCGTGTGGCAAATCGATCCGAATGGTACAGCCAGACGAAGAACGAAGAGGGGAGAGGGACGGAGAAGAGGAGCAAATAAACAAACAAGCGTCCGCAAATCCACCCACACACACGCGTAGTCGCGCACCGCCACACACATGGGAACCACCACTACCAGCGTCCGAAACCCAATTGGAGATTGCGCAACACAACATGCTACATATTCTTGCCAATCAAAAAAAAAAAAACAACACACACGCACGCACACAACCATGCACGTTACAATGCACAATTGTACGCGGTGTATGTACACCATTTGCCACACTTTTGATGCGCCGTTTGCTGGTGTGGTGTGGTGCGTTTACGGTACTAATGCCCGGTACTGGATGCAGCGTGTGGTACCAGTACGGAAGAAGAATTTGTTACCAAAGTTTACATTTTCTCTTGCGCACCTTTGCTTGCTCGAACACCACACACCACACACGGAGATTTCCTTTTCCTTTTGGGGAAAAATCTCACCAGAAACATAGAAAGAATCCATTCCACCATGTTTTGGTGTGTGTGTGTGTTTTTCGGTGTATTGTGAATATTTATAGCTCTGTGGGCATATCTCGCATGTACGTGTGCCATACTGTGCGCCCACCTCGTGCGCACACGTGTGCCCGATACAACGCAAAGTGCTGCTACTGTAATACCCAAAGACAGGAACAGATTTTCCCAAACGGCCTGTGGTAAGACGAGACACGTCAATAATTACACGACAGCACGGGCAGCTTACAAGGGCCAGAATCTACACACGCACGGAACACTCGTAACGCTGGGGCGGTACGCGCAGTCCACGGCGGGTGGAAAAAAAAATGCAAACTCCCTACCCACGAAAACGCCAACGGTGTGCCAAACTGAAAAAAGAAAACACACCGTCACACCAGCAAAGAAAAACCACAACACACCAGGTACCAACAATTGACAGAAGAAAAAAAAAACAAAAATTCAACTAACTGCACGATGTAGGGTTTGCGTACGCAACAAAAAAAAAACCGGGAGGAAAACGCACACGTTTCGCGTTTAATGTTTGTCCGTCATTTGCACTCACACTCCACTCAAACGCACGCGATCCCACTAGCGCGCTCTGTGGCCGATTACTCTCCCGATATACACACATTCGCTCACGCTCAAACACTCTGGCACTCGCTGTCGGTTGCCTCTTTCACGCACGCATCTATTTATGGCTACTGTCAAAACATTTTGTGTGAGTTCTCTCTCGTCCCTTCCTTTCCTACACAAACACTCCGGCTCCGGCGTTATTTTGACAGTTTACGACCCAGAGAGCATGAGTGGCAGCGTTCCCAAACGACACAAACGAAACAACAACACCAACGAAACCGTTTGCCTGCACGCACATTTGAATCGCTGCCGCGTGTGCGTGTCAATCTGTGTGTGTGTTCATATCTGTTTGTGGTTGTTTCACTCGCTCGTTGCCCCTCTCTTTCTTTCTCTCTTTCTTTTTCTCTCTTTCCGGCTCGGACAATTTGGCTATGCGCACAGTGCGAGTGTATGTGGTGTTTTCAAGCGTAACGCACACTACGCTGTAAATTCAACGAACACAAACACGTGCTGTCTTGTTTTCGCAAATAATGCTGCCTCCGTTGCACTGCCGGTCGACCAACGTTTCGACTGGTGGTGATGATGCTGATGCGTTCCTTAGCGTTTGCAATCGATTATTCGCCCAAACTTTGCCGAACCGCTCAGCCGCGTGTGTGTTGTTTACGTTCGCCTTGTACTGACAACAGGCGCCATTGTTTTGCGGTGCAATTCTTTAGCTGCAAAAAGAAAGACAAAACAATACAAAATATTAGTTTTCTGATATTTACAAAGTGTTGAATATAGATAGATTTCAGTCACGGAGCTATCGCAACGTCCGGTTAGAATGAATGACAGTTCCTTATACAATTAATTGTGGATTTAATGGAATGGCTTGATTTAAATACTACTATTACTACTTCTAACTGCTACTATCGCACGATCAAGTAATGCAAATACGAACACAGCATTTTTGCTGAGTGAAGTAGTGTGTAAAACTAAACTAAATCAAAAATAGATCTTTCCTCAAACAAAGGCTCTTAAAGGTTCATGGTGCCCTTAGCTCAGCCTGGCTCACAAACACGTTGCTCTAACAGCGACACAAAGACAACAAATATATTGTTTTTATCTGCTTCATAAAATAGAAGAAGAAGAAGAAGAAGAAGAAGTTTTCATTTAACGATCCTCAAGAGAAATCAATATGATGCATCGCAAATTCTGAAAGCACTGTGACATTGAATTTTAATTACGTAAAGAACATGGAATGCGTTCAAAAATGGGTCACTATAGACTGACTCAGACAACCTTGTTTCATTTTATGATTTGAGCAGCACAACTGTGGACTTGTACCTAATATCATGGCCGCAATGCTCATGGTTTGTATGACAACTTTGACATTTCTGTACCATTCGCAACATCTGCTAACACGAATAATCTCCCGCAAAAGCTACCCCCGTGCTTTGCTGGTAGTGTAACAAAAACGCAACCGAGACGTGAACGGTCAGGCAAAGCAACCGCGAAATAAAACAAAATATATGTACATATATACCAATATAACCACGGCGAGACGGTAAAGGATGCGCGAAACCTACCACCGACGAATATATTGACCGGTCAATGAACGCCACGGTCGCCCCATGGAGGCACTCTGGCAACGGCAGGCAAGGCAAGTGAGCCTGGTGGGTGCGTAAGTTGAGCGAGAACATTAAGGGTTGCCTCTCTGTTCGGAGAAGAGATGCTCCATCAAATTGACTTCTCTGCATCATTCCTGCCGAAACCTCACTACACCGCCTTCCCTTAAACACAACCCTAATGTTGCCCTCCTGCGATACATACATACACTAGTATATAATTATACAGTCCGATACACACATTCACAGAAAATGCTAGGGTACAAGAAGGAAGGAAATCTACTTTGAGATGCAAAAAAAACCAAGCTGAGAAAAATCCCTTTCGCTCAAGATCGACCGCACCCCCACCCTGCCTTCAGGTGGCTCCACCAAAAGCGGCGATCACCCATCCACGACTGGTTCCGTCGCGACCTCTTCCCACCGGGGTTGTTCTTCTGGCAGAGGCTGGCTGCCGAGATTCGGCCGCATGTTTTTGTTTCTTTCGCACTGCCACATCTTGTACAGCATCGTCGCGAGTACGAGACATGCCGCCCCAAGGGGCGGGGGGGAGTGCAGATGGAGGAGAGGGGCTGGGAGGGTGGGCGAAGAATGCCTTCTCCACTTCGGGATGCCCTTTTAAGCGATCGCTTGTTTCCTTGCTCCGCATGAATTGCCCGCGGGGAGCCAATACACCCAAAAGCCGCTGTGTGTCTCTTTGTGCCAACCGACCACCAAAGAGCGACTCCATGGCAAGCGTTCCCCAAACCCTTAAAGTCCCCAGGGCACGGTGGTGTTGCGGTCGGTTGATCTCATTCCGCTTCGGTTGACAAGGTTATGCAGCTAGCTTTATCTCTTTCCCACTGTTGCTATCCGTCTTTCTCTTGCTCTCTTCATCTACCTCTCTCTATATCTTGCTCTATCTGTTATTCTCGGTACTTGGTATGTGTGGGGCTTTGATGGTGAAGGTACATTGCAAAAGAACCACCAACAGAGAAAAACCAATAGAACCCCTCTCCTGTTGCCATCGCTCCACACACCCATTAGCCGCCCTTTCACCGGTGGATCCTTCCAGCAGCCAGAGGAGGCTTGCGTGTGTTGCGCCGTCTTGCCTTCAATCGAGTGTACGTATCAGGCAGACTCTTCGCCGTTCTTTATTGTGAGCTTTGTTTTCGTTGATTGCTCACTTAGTAATTATTTTCGTCTCCACTTTTCGAAGTGGCTTTACGTCCGGATCGGCACTGGAAGAGAAGACATACCCGGCACGATGACGAGACGCTAACACACTCACCTGCTGTGTTCTGGCTTCGCTCATTTCCGTTCTTGGCGTTTAGCCTTTCGCGTTCGTTCGTCTACGTTTCGCAACGCATTCTTCGTCCTCTCAGCACATAGTTAGAATTCTTGGATTTGGATTTGGGAATCCATTTGACGGGTAGATTGGGTATATACCTGCAACGTTTTATTCTAGCTGCTGACTGATGAAGATCGGAATGTCTCTTGTGATCCGTAAGAGGCTACGATCATCTTTAACATCGACAGTGAGCTTCCCAACTGCCATTCGCATCGCAATGCCGTTTGGCTCACGCGTTGCTATAGCAGTGTCAATTAACAACACTCACAAACGTGTTGACGTTAGAGCTGACGTTGGAACTCAATCACTCAAAAAGCCGTACAGTGACAGGTGTAGAAGGATTAGAACGCATGGCATCTTGGATCAGTGTTGAGTGCCTGCCCAGCTAAAGCGCGTGGGATGGATTGGAGACCACCTAGTTCAGCAACAAAAATCCACCAACCCAATAAATCGGCAACCTACAGTGCTTCAAACCAAAACCCTGAAACAACGTCCAACTTGTTCCGCAGCGAGAAGAAGAAGTACGTGGCATGAAAAAAGGGGAAACCCAAGGGATAAGTTACCGAGAAGTCACGGGATGTGCGCCTGCGTGTCGTTCGGCCAAACTCTTTCAACCAAGCACACAGCCGCAGAGACATACACACAAAGACACACGCACACACGAACAGGCATGTTCCAGGCAGGCGAAGAACATCAGGGATGATAATTTCATTTGCATACTGATGAGCGTTGTTCGTGGCTAGCAGCGCGCTCCAGGTTATAGGTTTGCCCATAACGTTGCCTTCCCGTGAGTCGGTTACAGAGATGATGCAAGTGCATCTCCCAACACTCATGAACGTTTTGTTGTTTTTTTGCTCTCGTTTTTGTTATTTCACCCAGAACCATACAACGCGCACGTACAGGGCTTTCGACGGTACTATTATGAACCATCATTCCACCATCGTTCGACAGTTTTGTTTAACATTGCAACGCATTCTTTTGTACGATTCATTGACTTTACGACACGAATCAATTATAAGCCCAAACAAAACAGCATCTCGGCCATCATGTCAATAGTGCCGTTGAAAATCCTGTAGCGCTCTTTGTAGAACTTGAGCATACCGAAATGCAGGACGGCTGAGAGTATGGCATTACGGTATCTACTGCTCGCATCACAAACGACTCGACACACAGCATGTGTTAAGGTGTATCTATTCCGCAATGTGCCTAAATGTGGCTTCCGAAACAATAAGCATGCCCAAGAAAGGGGTAGCATTGGAACAATTTCTCTCCGGGGGCGTTTCCGGCATGCAAGCATTGTTTCTGATTTACAATATATGACAGAAACAGTGTTTTGCGGATCTGTTTGAATCTGTTTCCACTTCAAAAGAGAACTTTAAAAAGAAACTTAAATGCCATCACACCGATGCAGTGAGTACATGCCTTGTGTAAAGAACGTAGCAACCTTGTCTGTTTCACTACTGTTTATGTATGATCATGTGGCACAAATACTTTTAACCATTTCTAGAACATACCAAACGTGAGCTAATGTTGTGCGTTGGAAGGAAATTGATTTAGCTTTGGAAGGAAAATAAGCTATCTGCTCCAGCGCTCATCGCGGAACGCTTTATTGCGAGATTTGAATTTTTCAGTTGATTCTACTTTATTGGCGCAAAGTTTCTCTGTATCCTACGTTGTGTTTCGTTAGAGCTTTCTTTTCCTACTGACCCTTTCGTTGGTCCTTGTTTCGCTCTCTCTTTCTCTCTCACTCATCACGCGTTCTCTCTCCTAACAACTTTCTCGCGCCACACGGGTTTTATAGCAACCTAATGTCATCGATCGTGGTAATCCTCGCTATCGATCGGATGCCGCTATCACTTAATCGATCATCGGTTGTTTACGCTCTGTTCTGCGTGAATTTGCTCTGCTAGTTTGTACGGAAAGCTAGCCGCACGTCAAAACCCATACACCAATCAAAGATTACTCTTCATAACTACTGCTTAACCCGGTTTAGTTGCGATACACACTTAGCATCGCACAACAACAACAAAAACAAACGTCACTGACAGTAAAGTGAATGTAAATAACAACATGGGCTTACTTTGACAGGAGACATAAGCGCTAGCCCGTTGGCAAGGATGTTTCTCAAACCCATCCACTACTGCGATATGTACAGTACAGCCACCTTCAAGAGAGCTGTAAAGAGATAATAACGAGCTACGGGAGACGAAGCGGTCGCACCGATTCCGCAGATAAAGTTGCGCATGTAAAAGCGAGAAGCACGAAGCAGTGGCCACGGCTTTTGTGCTGTTAAAACTGCATCTTCCTTATATTTTTTTTAAGCGCCACCTGGTTAAAGCCTGTGTGCGATAAACAGCGTGCCCGAGATTGTCCCGTGTACACATACCAGCGCAAAACGTTGCCGTTTCTATTCCACGAAAGCGCAGACGTGTATGTGCGTGTGCGCGCGCGTGTGTGTGTGTGTGTGTGTAAGGGCGCAGAAATGAAGAGGTGTAAATAAAGACAGTTTAGGCCCTTTTTTCTACTCGATCACATGGAATTAGGCACATGTACGCGAGCGTGTGCGTGTTTTCGAGAATCAGAAGAGTTTTGTAACAAGATAGAAGTGAACAAATCGAACCTATCGGCATTATAGGGTAAATGCGGAATAGATTTTTCTGGGTGTGAAAAAAAAATCCTTTTACCTGTGAATTTTGCAAATGCTTTTCGACGATTTACCTTTAGCAAATGCACCGAATGTTTTGCACAATTTTACGAATAAAAGATAGCACCTTTCGCCCGTTCTCTCGCTCTCGCACTTTCGGCAAGCATGGTGCATAAAACGTCGCGGGACCATCAACCCGGAACAAAGAAAAACCGACCGTGCTGCACACCATGATGTATCGACCAGAAGGGAAAGACCCAAGCAAAGGCAGTCTGCTAGCTAGCGAACCGCCACCAACACTAGCTCAAGCCCTCATGCAGAACTAAAAGAAGAAACAAAAAATTGCCCTCCCATCGTCCCATTCCAGTTTCCAGGCTCCGCCACGGCCAATGGGGGTCCCGGCTTAACACGCTACACAATCCGCAAACGCATCGCCCGATTAAAACGCCACACACCGGGGCGAAGCGAGATGCGAACAAGAATGCAGCGAACGAGCGCGCACGCACACCAACACAACCGTAACGGTGTGGCCGTACACAAAAGGTTATTAACACTCGGTTTTTCACTACACGTTCCTCGCTTGCCGTTCGTCCGCACATTTACCCGGCGACCCTTGCCATCAACGACACACACTTGCTCACGCCGAGGGCTCTCGTTGGGACGTGACGCTCGAGAAACTCGGCGGAAAATCTCTCTTTCTATCGCGCTCACTCTCTCTCTTTATCTCTCTCTCTCTCTCTCTCTCTCTCTCTCTTCCTCTCTATCTCTTTCTCGTGCATACTGTCACAATGTTTTACTGGAGGTTTTTCTTATTTAATGAAGGGATTTGTAGTTTCATCGAACGTTATTCACGGTCGGGCTGTGCGTTAACTTCGAAGAATTTTGTGAAACAACCTACAAACACACACACACAGATAGATAAACCGCACAGATGAAGTGTGGCCGGCGTGCATGCGGTGCACAGCGCAATGGTAATGTGTTTACAATCGTAGGCGGAACAATAATAACGCTAATAGAATAACCAAACTCCACTGCGTGTCAAGAAAAACAAAACTCTGCCTTGTATTTTGTTTCATCTGCATTCAGGTGTAATTTGCAATTGACACTTATACAGCCAACGCACTCAACGAGGGCAATAAAGATGTGTTAATGATATTTTTTTGCCAAAAATCAAAAGCCCAGCTAGTTAAGGCAGCAAACAAAAAAACAAAAACAATGAAAAATGCACACTCAACCAAACAAATAAAACCAAAAAAATCAAAATAAATAACTAATCCACAACCACCTTTCATTCCCACCCGTTCCCGTGCTCGGCAGTGGGTGGAATGTTGCCGTTGGGTCACGGCGAAAGAAAAAAAAGAAAGGAAAAGAAAGCGCACAGACGGGAGAAAGATAAATATAAATAAACAATCAAAAGCCATTTGAGCCTTGGAGCTAAGGGGGCGCGCGTTTTGAGGAGCAAGCACACACAGATGCCTCCCTCTGCAAACCAAACCAACCCACCACCTACCAACCACCCCTCCAACACAACCACCAGCAAGGCAGCGGTGAGGGATCGTAAATGTAGGGACGATCTTTCCTGGAGAAGATCTGTTGTTTATGTTTATGCTTCATGTATTTTTGTTTTGTTTTGCATCCCGATGCCGTACTGCCCATGTTGTGTTTTATTCTTCCATTTTTTATTGCCTTCTCTGTACAGTTTCGTTTGCTAACTGTCTGCTTTACAACGTTGCATAGTATTATCTTTTACCAAAAATATAGCAACAAAATGCCAAAACCAAGGAAATGGTTGCCTTTATTGATGGTTCGTGCCTAATTGCGGAGCCACAAGGAAGGAAAATTCATACATTTTTTCAGTATAATTTTAGAACTAGACGTTAAAGGGTATAACAATGTATGTAATTCCAAAACAAAACTGTGGAAATGTAAGTAAACATTCAATCATTTGTTAGCTGTACTGTACTCTGTAATAATTGGTTTTTCTATATCATGTGCCGCAATTGTGTTATCATCTGTTGTAACTTCTGCTAAATCATATTCTGCAATTGACTGATACTTGGTGATGAGACGTTTGCGCTGATCAGCGGAGAACCTCCGCACGCAGAAAGAATACACATCGCATTAACGTCTCCTACACAGGTCACATACATCGTTCGCAGATCCGAACGACCACCGTTTGCCTTTTAGCCCGCGTGCAGTTAACGCTGCAATCAAATTAGCATATTTGCGCTGGACGGTGTACACGTACACGCATCCTAAAGAAGGTGCGTTTTTTATGATCTTGCATGAGATTAAAGCGAACCGTTAAAGGCACGGGCGAAGAAGCTGGATGGGTTGTCGACCGCGTTGCGTACAATGCACCTGTATCAATATTAAGGTTTCGGTGGGGTAATTGAAGCTTACATCACCACAGCTTAACCTCATCATATAAACGCGCCCACCCTGTGCATATGTGTGTCCGGAGCGGTCTACCATATATCGAAATCGGTTTCCATCGGTACCACCTTCGCATTAAACAAGAGTGGAACAGATTTTCGAGCGCGGTTTCTTTCTTTCTTTTTTTTTTTCTTACATACGATGGTAAGGAGTGCCCCGCGCGTAAAGGGAGGTTGGATGGAGTAGGGAGAGAGTAATAAATTCTCCCCCAAACGTTCAATTGAGGCATGTTTCCGTTTGGCCTATTTGACCCACCAGCAACTACGTACGATGGGATCATCGAACGATGGATGAAATATTTTTAACGCCTGTGTTGCTTTATTTTATGAGAATTTGAAGATGGTAGCTCTAAATCGGCTGCACGTTCGCCATAGCACACATGCCGTGGGGATTATAAGCGACACAGTGTGCGAGATGGAGTGATCCGAGCGGAAAACAAAACAGTGCGGTGTTTATGCAAACAGTGCCACTCTTTCGGGTTGGACACAGCAATGGATTTTTTTTCCCCCGTAAGATATTTTAAAGTTTTGTAGTAATATACACCCTAGTCAAACAACAGCAGTTTCGATGGTGAAAAGAGTTAATCGAAACCTCGCAAGGGCGCACTGCATTCCGTGTTAACCGATGTTGCAATTGTGTAATCCAGAGAAACACATTCCAAGAATACTTTCTCCTTTCTCTCTATGTTTTTAGGACTCTTTCTCTCTCTCTCTCTCTCTCTCTCTCTCTCTCTCTCTCTCTCTCTCTCTCTCTCTCTCTCTCTCTCTCTCTCTCTCTCGCTCTTTCTGTGTCTAACAAGTTAGGGGAGTTTGACATTAGATTGAAACTGCACAGAAATAAAAAGAAGTGGATGGAAATTGCATCTCCTCTAGTTTCAAGGTTAGTGAAACTCCTGCACGGGCAGATATAGGTGTGTGTGTGTGTGTGTTATGATTTTTTCCGAGATGAATGATAGGAAATGTCCCTAAAAAGAAAACAATAATAAATTAATAGTTGCAAATATGCAAAACATAAAAGTTGGAGCATATTGTTGAACGTTTTGAGACAATCGCCAGAAGAAGAAGCAACAGTTCAAAATAGTCAAACATGTCGAAAGAATCGAACCTTACATGCCGGTGCTGCTCTCGAAAGCGTCGAATTATGGATCCATCTATCAAATTGGACAGCTATTGAGTGTCTGTCGACAACGCTCTGTTTCTAGGGCTGGTCACGTTGTAAGCAGTGTATAAAAATAAATATTATGCAATTGTAGTACAAAGCCGGCGTTATAGTACCGACACATCGGTTACGCTAATGAGCGATAGCAATTAAATTCTATTATGCCTTTGCTTGGCACAACAAACAACGATTACTATTGTACTTCGTTAAAGATTGACCAGCCATAACTAAACAAACAACCGATAAGCAGGGCGAACACAGCTTTCTTGTAAGTGATTCTAACGGCATTGCGAATGCCGGCCTTGTATGATCGCCTGGGTGCAAGCGAAGGCGCAAACCATCGATGTGTGTTTATACAAACACGGCCCGAAACAGATGCAAGGTGCGATGATCCAGCGGATGAGCGGGTCGCGGGACTGTGCAACAAACACTCGACGTGATTACAGAATAAGCCCGACAGTAGCTGTAGCACGATTGCAACTCTTTAGATAACGGGCGGAAAGACAACAAGCTGCTTCTGTTATGGTCTTCCTCAAGCGCAGAACTTTGCATGCTTTATGGCAAATATCTTTCGAGATCGAAATTGTGGTGAATCAGTCTATTAGATTACATTCTGGACGTTCCCGATAAGATATACACCCACATACAGACACAGACACTTTACTTCTTGTAACGGTCATTTTTTACCCAGTAAGGTACCAAACTACTTGTCTTTCGAGACTCATCTACGAGAACTGTGCAGCTTTGCAATAGGAAAGCGCATACTTTTTTTCTGTTTTATAGGTTTGATTTCCGATTAATACCTATCGGAATGTTTCGTCTTCCCTACTAATCGCTTATCGTTGATCCCTAGTGGACGGTCGTCTAGATCTACGATAAATGATACCCTTAAACGTTCGGGATATTCTTACAAAACGGTAGGTCAGATTTGTTGCTCGTAAAACATTCCAACAAACAGCAACCGCCCGTGGTAAACAACACGGTGAAGGGTAATGGTGACCGCCGTAACCGCGTGTCCTTCGTGTTGTAGTTGTTTCTTGCTTGTTATGGAAATATTGGTGGCAATTAAACGAAAACAACAGTAACCGTACCATAAGCTGAACGCGGGACACACACAGACCTTTAGCGAGATGCTTACACGGATCGCAACAGCCCGGTGGGTGGGAAACATGGTTTCGCCCATCGCCCGTACTGTACCGAGGGTAGTAGGCAAGCATTCCGTTTGGACATTGTCCAGCGCGATGTGGTACGTGCGTTGCTCCAGAAGGAGACTTGCCAAACCGGGGACCTGCTGCGGCATCGGGATACTTCGGTCGTTCTTTGTCGCGTCGCTCCAAAGCACCGTGCGGCGGTACGTTGCACGCCGTGCAACATGCGGCACATGCATCCCAATGTCCAAGCAGGGAATCCGAACGAAGTGTATACTATAAGCTTAAAAAAATAAAGAACTACTACTGCTATAAACGAACCTCTAGGTGCAACTTACAGCAAAGAAAAAAAAATCCGCTTCCAGCGTGCTGCTCCTGCCTCTGTGTTACTGCTTGCTATTGGTTGTGCGGTTGCGGCTNCGGTCGTTCTTTGTCGCGTCGCTCCAAAGCACCGTGCGGCGGTACGTTGCACGCCGTGCAACATGCGGCACATGCATCCCAATGTCCAAGCAGGGAATCCGAACGAAGTGTATACTATAAGCTTAAAAAAATAAAGAACTACTACTGCTATAAACGAACCTCTAGGTGCAACTTACAGCAAAGAAAAAAAAATCCGCTTCCAGCGTGCTGCTCCTGCCTCTGTGTTACTGCTTGCTATTGGTTGTGCGGTTGCGGCTGGGCTCTTGCTTGCGTTGGTTGGTAGGGTTGAAGAGGGCTTTTTCGTTCCTTTTCGCTGCCGCGTTCCGTGCGCTCTCATCGTACGGTTGCTTTTACTTCGTATGACCGGGTTCAGTTGCTTGCTGACATGGCTTGATTGCTTGCGGGTTTTGCTTGGTTCCTTCTCCGGCTGTCCGACAGAGCACCACCACATAACACTTGCGAGCTCCGGTCCGTTTACCACCGACCACCACCCGAAACCCCACGCACGCGTTCCACCGTTACCGGGACGACCTGGGGCGCCCGAGCGACTCTTTTGCCAATTCTTGCTCGGTGCATAGGAAGCACACTGGCTGAGCGATTCCGTGCGCCCCGCACGGTCGTACGGCGTTGGGATGAATTGAAACGGTCACGGACGGTACACGGAATCGGGTTGTTCTCTCGATCGCACACAACGCGATTTGCACAACACACATCGCAACACACATACACGCGCACACACGCACAGGTACAATTACGCGCACGTACACGGGCGAACGTGTGCGCGCGCGCGCACATGCATGCACACCAGGCACACAAACACACACTCCATTACGAGCCGGGCACACAGAGGCACGCACACACAAAGAAAAGCGGACGAGAGAGAGAGAGAGAGAGGGAGAGAGAGAGAGAAAGAGCAAGAACATGCGATGGAGGAAGCTCGAAATGGACATCGATGATTTGGTGCAAAAAAAACGGGGTTCAGAGGTTGATTGTTTTCTCAGGACGCGTTGGTTTACCAGCAGAGTTTGGCATTTACCATACCCGCGGCAAGGTACGAAAGGCAGTACGAGCGCCCCACAGGCACAAACCATTCACACGCACGCACACTTCCTTTACGTTTCGCGCACACGATCTTACGTCACGGGGCGGCCCTTCCGATAAACAAGAGCGATGCAAGCGCAAGTTGGCGGTACCGATATACGGTAAGAGCCTTGGCAAGGTGGAGGTGATTGAATGGTTTCAATGTCCTCTCGCACAACCAACACACGATTACGCCGACACACGCTTTCGTGGGTCGGAAAGCGCATTCGGTTTTCCTCGAAATAAAAAAAAAAAAACCAGAAGTCAAGTGGCAAGAACTGTGCAAAGAACGGAATGGAATGCAAATCCCTACGCTTGCTGGGCAATAGCACATGGAAATGTTATTCAAACAACGCACTACACTCTTTCCTTCCTAGTTTAAAGCGAACCACCTTCTTGGCAAAACCATTTTCCCGCATATCTAAATACATGAATGTGCGAGTGTTTGTGAGTGCAAGCATATTGTTCCTTCCGGTTGCCGTTTCTAAACGTTTTTTTTTTTGGTTCTTCTTATTCTCGTGTTATTTCTTTTCGCACTCCTTCCATTCCTTCCCGTCCCACAAAACAGGCTCAACACACAAGCGCAGCCACACGCACACAACGAGAAAGCGCGCGTGCGCACACGCACACGTCGGTCGTTTGGAAAAAAGAGGAAAAATGCTACAATACACAATGCACACACACACATACACACACAGGCGCGCATACGCGCACGCAACACACAAACGAGAAGAAAAGCGCCTCAAGTTTTCTGCACTGATTTTCCACGCAAACCACAAAAGCCCAACTCTTATTCCCCCTTCCATATTACACGCAGCCGTCGTTTTCCGTGCCGTTTCCTTTACCACACAACGCACCCACTCTTTGAGACAGAATTCCGTTCTAGAGACAGGTAAAGGTGGTGATGAAAAGGGCGTTATTTTTTTTTTTTTTTGGTTTAGTACGTTTTTGTCCATGCATATCCTGCTATTTTCTTCGACACTGCAGTTTTCTTTCGTCTTGCCCATTGTACGGCACACAAAGATTTCCTTCTGCCTTTTTCCATCCAACGATTTGCTAGTGGGTGGGATAGCACGGTGGAGTGGAGTGTTGAGTGAAGGGTTTTTTTTTTTGATAGTGGAAAAGGGACGGAGTGGATGAAGGGCGCCAAGTTTGCGGTGGGACCTCTGTTCGGGTGTATGCTTAGTGTTTCCCGTGCTTCCCTGCTCTTTCCCTCACACGCCGCTCTTCTCCCTCACACTGTCTTGTTTCTGGCCGACATAATTTTCTTCCTCTTGTTTGCCTTCGTCCAGGAATGGCTGTCTCTCTTTTTCCCTCCACGTGCGAAGCTTGCAGGGAAAATAGGATGCGGACTGTTTCGGATTCGTTTGCGAGGTTGAAGGCATACTGCAGCAACTCCGTACTGTCTCTGTGCGTGCTTTCTTCCCTTTCTTTCACCCTCATTCACAAGCGCGCTTCTCTACTCCTTTCTCTCTCACGCGCGTTACTCTCTCTCTCTCTCTCTTCCTCCCTTCTACACCTCCTCCGCGGAACACACAAAACTCGAACGGTGATGCCAAAAAGGAAAAGAATACCGTTCACCGTTCACCATCAACACGCACGAACACCTTAACGCAAACAATAGGACACTTTTTGTCGTACGATTTGCACTGGAAACTGTGATAAATTCGTGACAAATCCTAGGGCAAACTGCGTTTGGCAACCTTCGTTTTCAGCACTCCGGGACAGTGTTGGTTGCTGTTGCTACTATTTGCTACCGCTGCTGCTGCTGCTGCTGCTGCTGCTGCTCCGTTGCTCTGCGCTACTGCTGCGCTCCAGTACGGTTGCTTACTGAGCGGTTAGCCGTTCAGCGTCGTTAGGTTGGCAGCCATGAGCGCACATGAAAAACGGTGAGCGACCTCTCAACGCGACCAATCTCAAATGTACACAGCGGTTTGGTGAGCGCCTAATCAATTTCGAGCACGCTGGCTGGAAGAACGATCAATATCGAGAGTGTGCGAGAGAGAGACACGCGTCAGGGAAATGCGATAGAAGAGTATAGCCGAGAGTAGTTGGGGCGAGCGAGAAAATAGCCGACACGCATACAAATGTGCGCGCGCGCAAATTCTAAAATCTACCGAGCGCGAAAGAGAGCTACATACTGCCCTTTGCTAGCGAGAGTTACTTGAGTGCGTTTTCCATTTGCACTCTCTTCGCCTCTGCGGTTCTCAATATTATTGTACTCCCTATATTTCGGCAGGACTCACAAAAAATTAATCTTCAATTTGAATGCCTTGCTAGCCGTATTCCAGACAACCGGCTCAGTGTGCAATCCATTCTTTTTCTCGATGCAGATCATTTCTAGTCGGGGAATTGTAAAGTCAAATAAGGTCCAAATGTTTGTACGTTGTAAGATAACAATAATGAATTTCAATTCATTCTGAATAAAATAGTAATACTACTTTTGTAATTCCGATTATACGTCGGTTCAAACCACATGGTTGTTTTTGAGCTTGGAGACACAGTTACGTAAAAAAATAAAGTATAAATTGAAAAATTAACATTCTCCGCCAAGCAATCAATCCGTAATAATAGAAAACAATGGGGCCAACCATTCATTCCGCCAATCCACCGTTAGCCGTTAATCCGAAACCTTGACAGATCGCGCATTTCCCAATGATATGCTACCGGTTTGACAGTTGGTTTGTTGTTATGTTTTGCCTTCTTTGTTTACACTACGTGCTCTTTATGAGGCTCTTGATATGGTGTTCTTAACAATGTGTGAAAACAGAGCTTTTCCACTTGCTCAGGTTGGCGGCTCTGTGCAGTTTTATCTCTGTTCTTTGGACATGATACCTTTTGCCGACCAACTATGTCAGGAGGTAAAGCAAAAAGCTGGGACTTTGCCTTTGATGTTTTATGAAGTACTGGGTCATTTTTGGAACTTTATTTTTATCTTATTCTTAATTTACGAAACGTATTGAGCAACATACTAAGAAAAACACAGTAACAGTTTGGAAACATGTAAAGTATTAAAAAACATAAAATAACTAAAAATACAAAGATAGCGCGGTAAGAGACATATTTTCTTAGGAAGTCAGTAAAACAATAACAATCGAATAAAGTTGTTACATTGTCAACAGTGAAAGTTTTTAAAACGAATGTTTAAAACTCGTGTACACCCACACAACTACAAACTCACCGTTGACAGAATATTCACGATCTCGCGCTTTTGTTTATTTGACCTTTTGACATCGAACTCGCATGAAAACATAGCGTCAAACGTCAGCTGTGCAGAGCGCCAGCACTTCTTCGAATAAAACTCGTATTATCACTAGAGCCGCCACGTAGAAGTATCGATTGGGCAGTAAGAACAGGTGCTTTGGTTGTTTCTTTCCGTTCGTTTCGTTTTAAAGCGACGCCTGTTACTGCTACACTGTTAGAACTGCTAAATGAGCGAAATACGGCAAAACATCACGTCCATATTGCAACCGTGTGATGAGTGATTGATTTGTTACAGCATTCAAATAACAGCGTCAGTCAGCATGAGCATCTTCACGGGCAACTGCAAGTGTTCGTACACGGTAGGGCTGGTTGGGCTGAGCGTATGCGGCTTTCTGCTGTCCCTGTACACATCCTACGTTGAGCTGCGTGCCGAACATGACCGTACCTACAGGGCAATGTGCGATATTAGCGAACGCATCAGCTGCACTAAGGTGTTCACTTCAAGGTAGGCTATAGCAAACGTGCGACCAGACCGGAAAGATAAAAGAACAACTCCTGTTCCAAATACCGGCCGAAATTGATATTCGAGCTCGGTGAGTTTTTATGGGATATAAAACAATAAATCGATCGCTCTGCCGGTCAATCGAACGCGAGCAGAACTGTAAAGTGAGCGCCCGAGTAGGCAAACAATCGTGACTAATCAACAACATCATTTGCATATAACTGCTGTAGCGCTCTTATACGAGTTGCGAATGTTAAGGATTTGGCGTTTAGAGGCAATAAAATTTATCGCCTGCATAATATATCGCAGGTCGGTAGCCTTCCTACTGTACGAGGAAAAAACACACACAAACGCAAGAAAGCGAGAGCAAACGGAATGATGCGAATGTTCAAACGGCAATAAAATGCATATGGATAAAAACGTGCGAATGTGCATTCAGTGCATGTTTGCCATTTGTTGCGCGACATCTGTTCGCAATAAAAATGAAATCGTTAAACCGCAGAATATTACTACTGCTTGGTGACAAAGTGATTCGAATAATCTGCTTATGTTGTGTGCATTGCAAATTTGCATGCTGAATGCTGTGACATTTTATAATTATTGCTCCCATTATTTAGCGACAGAAATTCTGTATAATTAGCAATTTTATTCAGTCTCACGCATAATGTAGGTTTAAATCGAAACTAGCACCGGCGTGTCCTTACATGACCTACCCATGATATTAGAAAGCTATACTGAAATTGGTTTCCTTTTTTCTCAAATACTACGTTTCCGTCAGGTACGGGCGCGGATTTGGCATAGTTGGACCTGTTCTTGGCGAGGACTCACTCCTGAACGTACCGAACGGGTTCTACGGCATCTTTTACTATTTCATTGTGGCGGCATTCAGCTTCAGCGATCATCTAATCATCTCCCGGCTCAACAGCTACCTGATACTAATATCCAACTGCCTGTCGCTGTACTTGGCGTATCTGCTCTACTACGTCCTGGAGGATATGTGTATCGTATGCGTTACCACGTACGCAGTGAACTTCATCAGCCTGATACTGGCGTTGCAGAAAATCCAAGTATTAATCCGAGACGAACAGATAATGCGCGCCTTTAAAGTTAACAAATCAAAGTAGGCAGCGATGTTCGTTGCTAACGCATCAAAATACGCACACACCGTTTGTTTCTTCGCTTAATTTGTTCGCAAGGGTTAGAAATTGTTAGAAGGTTACGTTAGAAGAATGTGAGCATAAGGTGTTTTTACCTCACGAGTGTGTTTAGCTGTTGTTTGTTTCTCTTACTCTCGATGCTTTTTTTCTTTATTGTTATCTCGTTCCAGACTAGCGGTTTAATGCTTTGCTCTTGTTAATGGTGCCAAAAAAAACTATCTGAATAGCAAGATGGTTCAATGTTTGTGATTGTGAATTAATAAAAATCATTCCATGAAATGAAATAAGCCTACTTTACCTACCCACAAAAAATTGGCCGTAAACCGCTTTTTCAAATTTGAGTTTTTTTTCAAAACCCAAACTAAGTGTTTATAAACCCAAAACGAAAGGATTCAGTTTTGAAGCTTGATTTTTCAATATTGAAATACGTACAAGTTGTTTATCACAATGCATGCACAAAAGCTTTTCAAAGGAAAAGTTTTTGGCTACCCGTCTACTTGATCATTTGTTTTTTTTTTTACCAGGAGAAGAAAGCTCGTTTTCCGGGTATGTTTATCAAGCGTTTGCAGAAACGTCATCCGGAGACCACTTGACAGCCAGCTGTGTGCTGTCAACAATATTATGCTCTCTCGCTCACACCACCGCACAGTACCGCACGGGGAAGCCCGATAGCCAACGCAAAACACAGCTGACCTGTTTGCTTTGACAGTTCACCGCACACGCACACTAGCGTAGCAGATCGAACACGCATACGCGCGCACCGATGCCATTACGACGTGGTCAAGGTAAACGCCAGTGGATGCTTCGTCGACACATTATCCAGTTGAAGGTACGTATCAGCGAAAGGTGCAGTGTTTCTCTTTACGGTTTAAAGCACCAAATTTGCTGTGCTGATTGCAGTTCTGCGTATCCGAAGACACCTCAGCGCACGGAACGGCTGTTTTTCTGCAGTACCGTTTTCGATTGGCAGGGGATTGCAGCCCATATATATCTGACACGACGGTACCAAGCAAACGCCATCTGCAAGATGTGTAAGCTGTGTACACGACTGCATTTATTATCGACACATCGTTCACGCACCGATACCGATCAGTAACCGGAACTCCATCGATGCAAGTGTGTGATAAGGGGTGCGTCTAATAGTGGCTGCGATACTGTACAAATTTCCGCACAACGCGCTCTCCTACCACGAATCAGCCTCCGGCCTGCGGCCATATCCATTTTGGGGCGCGGTAACGTGGTCGGTTACCTTGTCTTGTATGTAAAAATAAAACGACGTCTGTCAAAAGTGCGCTCAGGTTCGACGTATACAAAATTACGAACGAAGCTAGTACCAGTCCGTCCGAGATAGTGCGCTTTCGCTGTCACCATGGGGATGCTGCTAAAACGACCGATCGGAACGCTCGTCAGCGGATTGCGCAGTGTTGGCAGCGGCAATCGCAACGGTGGTGGCAACACACCATTACTGGACAACGGGTATGCGGGTGGGACGGGCAGTGGTACTGCAACATCGGGCCCGGACGGTGGAATGCGCCAAACGCTGACAATCGTGTTTCTTTGCATCCTGTGGTACGTCGTGTCCAGCAGCAACAACGTGATCGGGAAGATGATACTGAGCGAGTTTCCCTACCCAATGACGGTCACGATGATACAGCTGACCAGTATTACCGTGTATAGTGGTCCGTTCTTCAATCTGTGGGGCGTCCGGAAATACGTTGACATATCCTGGCGTTACTATTTCACCTTTATCGTGCCGTTGGCGTTGGGGAAATTTTTAGCCTCGGTAACGTCACACATTTCCATCTGGAAGGTGCCGGTTTCTTACGCCCATACAGGTAAGTGTGAAGATGTTTTCAGGTTGCATGATGGTCGACTCAGCTACAATCAGTTCATTACACGTTCACTAAACTATCAATCGAACAGCAACAATCAATCGAAATGAAATTAAATAATTTTAAAATATCACTTAAACGATGTGTGTGTTAGCATGTAGGCACTAACATAACGTTTAATACTCAACAGTGAAAGCAACGATGCCGCTGTTCACCGTGATACTTTCGCGTGTTATAATGCGGGAGCGGCAAACGAAAGCCGTCTATCTGTCCCTGATGCCAATCATCGTTGGCGTTGGCATTGCCACACTCACGGAACTGTCGTTCGACGTAATCGGACTGATCAGTGCGCTGATCGCTACGATGGGCTTCTCGCTGCAAAACATCTTCTCCAAAAAGGTGCTCAAGGAGACGGGCGTACATCATCTCCGGCTGCTGCACATACTCGGCCGGTTGGCACTGTTTATGTTTTTGCCGGTGTGGATCTACGTCGATCTGTTCAACGTGATGAAGCATCCATCCATCGTAACGTATCCGCGATCACGTCCCATCGTCAAATATTTCCATTAATGCGTGCGTTTTCGTGCTTGGTGTGCTTTTGCAGGTGACGGGCGACTATCGGGTGATTGCGCTGCTGTTTACCGACGGTGTGCTGAACTGGCTGCAGAACATCCTCGCGTTCAGCGTGCTGTCCCTGGTGACACCTCTAACGTACGCGGTGGCAAGCGCCAGCAAGCGCATCTTCGTCATTGCGATCTCGTTGTTCGTGCTGGGCAATCCGGTAACGTGGCTGAACGTGCTCGGCATGCTGGTGGCGATACTCGGTGTGCTGTGTTACAACCGGGCGAAGTACTTTGCCCGCCGCCAGGACACGCTGCTACCGTACGCATTCAGTGCGAAAGAGTCCGGTGACACAAAGGGTTCGGCCACACTTGCCAACCATGGTAATGGCCGACGGTTTCCGTATGCTCCACTGCATGCTAATGGCGGTGTATCGGTCCCAGAGAATGTACTGCTAGCCAACGGTACATCCAACCTGATGCCAGCCACAGCGCACAGTGGGCCCCCCGGTGTAGCGCCCACGATCCCGATCACTACATCCTCGAACATGACCACGTCCAGCAGTACCAATGGTAGGTTACTGTTCGTTTAGGCAGGTGTGCGGTTGCCAGGTTGCCTATAAGACATTTGGTTGAACGGACGAACATAAGGACGGGACCTGAGAAACCATACCTGCAGAGGGCAAGACAGAAAGAGAGATGGCTAGAGTAGTAGCAATTAGTAGGGAACGCAATATGGAACAACCGGTTATCACGGTAGTAATTTATATATCCTAAATAATAACAACTCCGAGGAAACGACGACCATTGCGCGGCATTGGAAAACTTTTGTAATATAGCCACAGACAAGCACGCACACGCACACACACACTCACACGATTTATTGTACTAGTGGGAAGGAAGTATTAGTAACAAGCAGGATAACAAATAGGTATCCAACAATAAGGCATTCTGGTCATTTTCGCTTGCTTAATTTAAACCATTTGAACGTATGCGAGGCTCATGCCGCAAGAAGAAACAGATGCGAAGTGTCAAGTACAGTTAGAGGAAGGAGGCTAAAACACACTCTAAGACAATGCAATAGAGAGGCAATAATTTTCAACAAGACAGTATTTTCTGATTAAGTTTCTTTTGTATTGTTCCGTTTATTGCAACACCAACTCCCTCCCGTTTAGCTCCTTCTTTGTTTCCTATCCGTGTGCTATATGCTTCTACTGCAGGGCTACTGCGTTTTATAGCGTTATTGTTAGCGAAATGTATATAGTTAGGAAAGTGTTTCACTGTGAATCTGTCCGGACTGGGTGTGCGATGTAGGGGTGTGTGCGTGTATGTTCCCTTCTAACTAGGTGTTCCTTTCCTTCGATCCTGTTCGTTCACAATTATAAGATAATCTTTTTTTTTTAATTATTGTATCTGTTCACGACCTAAGCAATATTTGTTTTACGCGGAACTGTTCAACATCATTGTATTTAGCGTTGGTGTCGCTGCACGGGTGCCGATACTTAGCCACTGTACAGCACAAGCTGCGTAATGGAGCGAGATAATGAAGCAACATAAAAAAAAAATCACTATCGTCATCCAACTGGTTTTTGCTCAGCAGTTTTCTTTTTGGTTTGTTTTGTTAAATATTAGCTCATTAATGTATATTCCGTTTGTTTTTTCTCCATTTAATGTTAGTAAAGCTTCAACCCATCCTTGATAGATGGGAATGACGAATTTAAGGTACTAGGAAAATATATATGTATATATATATATATATAAAGGCAATTTGTTCAACCAGTTTGCTTTCCTAAATGTTATTTGAAGTGCGATAAATTTGCTTAGCAAAAGTAAAAGCAAAAAATAAAACATAATTAGAAACGAAACAAAATTAGGAAATATGAAACGCGAAATGGTGCTGCTGTATTGAAACGAAGCAGAATGCAAAAGAAGATTGATGGCTATGAGTAGTAATATTCTATAGCAAATGGTTATTTTGAATGTGTTTTTTAAATATTCGTTTGACAATGGAAATAAATTCATTGATTAATGTATAATGTGTAATGATTATTAGTTACTATGATGACAGCTTACCACTTCACTGTACTTGGACTAATCCATGCTACATTTGTGTAGTAACATAACAGATTACTGGCGGCTTTTTCTGTTTTTGCGATTAGTGAATGTGATATACACTGCCTTGTTGAAGCCGTTACTATAACGTCTTTCTCTAATTCCTTCTAGAGATCATCTTCGATTTCTTTTCTATTTATTCTAAAAAAAACCCATACGCCATATATTTATGTTGTGGAATGTTATTCAAATTCATTATCGGAGTAGGTCATATCCTACGCCACTAATATCTCGGCAATTGTGTTATATACGATCGAGAATGCCATGATTTTAAGCACAAGGGATTGGTCCGTAAACGAGGTAGAAAGGTAAAACTGAAATCGTATCTCGCGTCAGAATCTGTGTAGCAAAATTTAAAAACATATATTATATTACCACAACAACGCAACAGTGTACAATTCAAAGCATCGGTACAAAGTATAACCATTCCATGGTCTGTGTATATATGGGTAACAATCTAAACAACCGTTTAATGTTGCACATCATTAAGCAAATAATGTTGATAAGGTACAATGTGAAAAGTATGTACATCTGCTGCACTGCCCTTGTGGGCAAACGATGACTATATACACCCACTATCTACACGAACCGTATCCGGACGGGGGAATACCCTTTTTTGTGTGTGTGTGAACTATCAAATGTATGCCTGGGAACTACTGCAGCAACGAGGCGGCAAATATTTGGCGCATTATCTGCGGCAGCTGGTCCAGATCCATGCAGACGAATGCTTTGCCTGCAGTCATATTGTCCGCCACCACCTTCGCCTCATCGTCCAGGCTGCCGATGAAGATGACGTACGCCTGCACGCGCGGTGATTGGCGCGCGAGTGCATTGTTTAGCTTCCGCGGCGTTATACCGTACCGGGCCAGGTTAGCGTCACTTAGCACGATCACGATCGCTTCGTCACAGTCCTCCTTGGCCAGCTCGTCCACCGCCTGCTCGGTCGCGGCAAGCGTATGATCACCGCTCCAACAGAACTGCGAGTGCGCATGCATCATCTTGATCGTTTCCAGGCGCCGTTTTGCGTCCTTCGGAGGATTGTTCTCGTTCACGAACGGTACGGCAACCGCTTCGCCGCTGTGCCCGACGATGTCGTACCGTATCTTGCCCTCGAAACCATCGAACGCTTCCATCACCATGACGGTCGCTTCCAGCTCGCGGTCCAGCCGCCCATCGTACCCGTTAAATCGGTACATCGAACCGGACACGTCGACGACCAGCTTCAGGCGTTTGGGCTTTTCCTGTGGCTGGCCGGGTTCCGGGTCTTGCTCGGCCCGCTGCTTATATATCGCTCGTTCGCCCGTCAACCCCTCCACCAGCTTGGTGTCGTCAAGTTCGCCTACGCTTCGGTGCCGTTGCCACTGGCGTTCGCGGGCCCGCGCTTGCAGCGCCTGCAGCGTAATGCGGAGCTGCTGCACCTGGCGACGGACCGGTTCGGCGTACTGTTCGTACACCCGATGCTCGTACGGACTCATCTGTATCTCGCGCAGCTTCGCCTCGAACGCTTTGCGGTTCATTTCGCGGGCCGCCTGCTTGACCGCTTCTGGTATGTCGTCCTTTTCTGCGTCGGACAGCTGGTGCACCTTGTGCCCGGCATCCAGCCGGTACGGGCCACCCTTACCGCCTAGCCCAGCCGTATCCCGGCCCCCGGTACCTCCCGCCCACGTATTCCCACCGACGTGCGGATCATTGTTTGGGTCGACCTTGCCATGCTTCGGACCGGACACATCCTTGCCACTGTGGCTGCGCACCGTCAGCTGCAGCTGACGTTCGCGTCGCATAGCCGCCAAAGCTTCGCAACCCTCGGCATACTCACCGATCGGTAGCCCATGGCGCAGCAGCACTGCCGTCACCTGGTCGAGCGTTTCCGGTGCGTACCGATCGTAATCCAGCACGTTACCGATCACTTCCGCCAGCGCGTCCGATGGGAACCGCTCCAGGTGGCGCACGATCGCCACGACCTCCCGCGTCGAGTAGGGATAGTGAAGCGTGCCCGCGTCCGCCATCTCACGCAGCTCAGCGAACGCATCCACCAACCTTCGAATCGTGGCCACCGGTACGGATGGGCCGTACTGCTGCAGCAAAAACATTTCCGACTCCGGCAGCGGATTGTCGACCGCGTGGCACGCAAACAAATCACCCAGCGCGGCAAAAAAATCATTGCCGAGGAAGGGGAACCCGGGCCGGTTGGCGAGCACTATCAAGCGAAAGTCGGGATGGGTTGGTAGGAAACCGTCCGCCTCCACGGTGGTGCCGGATTCAGTCGGTGGGCAAATCTTACGCCCGTCCGAGAGCAGCATCTCACCGTTTTCCACGAGCGTCTTCAGGATGCAGGTCACGTGTACCGGCGCCTTGTCTGCTTCGTCCACCACCAGCACGTGTCCGTACCGCACCGCCTTCACCAGTGGTGAATCTTCGTACTCGATTCGTCCATCCCGTACCGTGGCTTGCAACGTCAGCGACTGTACGGTTGTGTCGCGATGAAGCTGTATGTACTCCCGAGGACGGCCCATCAGCTGCAGCAACCGGTCCACGATCTTGTTCTTTCCAACGCCCTGATTACCGACGAGCAGCAGATGCTCGCCGAGCAGAAAGTCTTGCAGCAGGCGCTCCATCAGCCGCAGGTGCTGTGGCACATCGTAGAACACAATGTCCGGTATCTTGCTGACCGCTTCGGTACGATACCGGGGCACACTGGTACGTCCGATGCGCACCAGCTCATCCGTTTGCTCCACCCTGATCGGGTTCTTCGTGTCATCCATCTCCGCACCGCCTGCTGCCAGTCCCGCGTAGTTTGGCAGATAGCGGCGCATCGCGGTATCGAGTACGTTGCGCGGCAGATTCGGCATAAACTTGCTCAGAAATGTTGCGTGCAGTATGTCGGCCGCATTGCGATCCTCCCCGTACTGGTGCAAACGGCGTGCGATACGCAACAGCTGCCGCGTGGAAAGATTGCCAGCAAGTGACTGCTGTACCGGATCGGGTGCTGTCCGCAGATGATGGGCAACGCGCAGTATCTGTTCCATCGTGTCGCTGATCGGTCCGTACAATCTATCCAGCACGTGACGTTCCTCGCGTTCGCTTAATCCACGTACCTCGTGAAACAGAAACAGGCTGAGCGTTTCCGCGCTGATCCAAGTGCTGGATGGACCGGACCGGGCAGGCACGGCCGTACCGGCGGTACCGCTAGCTCCAACACCTAGGGCCGGTTCCGCCAGCGCGATTATACGAAAGCCGGGATGGATGCGAAGGATGCCTTGTGCGGTTAGATCCAGATCCGGCTGTGCGGCTTGCAGCCGATCGTAACGCTCGTGCGACAGCAGCCGCCTACCATCATACAGCTGCAGCTCTCGGTCGTGCACGAGCCGATGCAAAATACCGAGCGTGCTGTGATGCAGCCGATGGATACCGTCGAGAACGATCGCATGCCCGGAAAGGGCGGCCAGCAGTAGGGGCGAATCCTGCCAGATGGTGTCACCGTTCAAACGCGTTGTACGCTTTTGCAGCAAATCGCGTGCAGTCATATCCTGATACAGTACCATTGCTTCCATGTGCTGATCGTTCAGCAAGCGGCACAGCTGTTCGGCCAGAATCGATTTGCCGCATCCTTTCGGACCGACTAAACACACATCACCGACGGCAATGGTTTGCAGCAGTTCCGCCAGCAAACCGCTCTGGTAGGAGGTAGGTATGAACGGCTGACGCATATCGGTACCTAGCGGTGTAGCGTTGCCTAGAGGTAGCCGGAACTCTGCCGTTGTGTTGGGCGAACGCAATCTTACGCTGAGCTGTCCGTCGTCCTGTTTGATAACTTTTTCAATTTCAAACGGATTCGACGCATCGCTTTCACCGATAAATCCAAGCGATTCCATTAACCCAGTCACATACGAGCTTCCTTCCTTTTCGAGAAACACCGGGTACGGGTAGAACCGTCTGAGCAACTCCTGTTCGTTGAGTGTACCGTTGTTACGCAATAACAGCCCAGCGTACCGTAGATTATCGATAGGAAAATCGGGCAGTAGTGCGGAAGCAGATTGAATGCCGAACGCGAATGATACGAGCTTGGTCAGCACGTCCGGACGGTCCAGCGGGCCGGCCAGTAACTTCGCTTCCGTTAGCACCTCTACGTACGGTAGTTCGGCAATGTCGCGTGCCTGAAACCGGGAACGGAGCGGTGGGTCGAGCGGTGAACCCCGATACCGAGGCACCGGAAGCCCCAACGCAATGACGCGAAACTTCTCCGACACACGCACCAAACCCCAGTTGTCAAGCTGATCGCGACTGAAGCGCTATTTAGAGACCAAGAAGCAGAATCAACGGGTTCGTTTATGATTTCGAACATTTTTGCCGCATCGTTACACTCACCTCCAGCAATGCATCGTAGTTTTTGGCCGCTATCAAAAACCTGCCGTCCTCCAGATGCATTTCCCGGTTTTCTAGCAGATTGTTCAAAATCGGCAACACGTTTCGTTCGGTTTTTTCCACACCCTCGATCAGCAGTATGCGGCCCTCGATAGCCGCACGGACCGCGCTCTGATTATGGTAAGATGCGGTCCCATCAAGGATTTCGCGACGCTGCTTCAGATCACTCTCGGTTGTGTCACGGTTCAGCAATATATACTCGACCTCACGGCGCGTCAGCTCCGAGTACTGCATCACAATACGCCGCCGCAAACCACCAGGCCGCCCGAGCAACAGTATGTCCTGGCCGAGCTTATCCTTCTGCAGCATCCAGCGCAAATGATGCAGACGCGTTTGGGATAGCGCTGCCTCACCGGTATCACTAACGCTGACTGTAAGACAACCGTTTCAACAAACTGGTTTAGGTACGCACTGGAAAAGCTTAACATTGCACGCACATACATACCGTACCCATTGGGGACCAGTTCCGGACGCAGTGGCACATCGATTTCTTTCTCCACGTCGTCTATCTGGATGGTGCCACTGGTGTTGCTGGATGTGTAGTTGCGGTTCCACGACAACCCGCCACTTTCGGCCAATGTTGGTTGCTGGTGCGCCAGTATACGCCGGAGCACGTTGATGCGCCTTATTGTTTGCACGTTACGCTGCATGGTACTGGCGATGGGCACCGCTCCGTGGTTAGTTAACTTCAATTGAAGTTGATCCGGTGGTCGGGGTCAAAGTCTCACCCACTAGTTGCGTGTTCATTACGGCTCGTCATGAAGACGGTGAGGGAAAAATAGCGCACGATGTTTGTCTGCTTTGGCAGCTGATTTTGACAGTAGCAAAAGCTATACTGCTTTCTCTATCTTTCTTTATCCCTTTCTCTCATAGACATTGAGCGTTTCGTTTGAAACAAATTTGAATAGACTCTTTCGCACATTCATTTGGATTATATGTTCCAGAGAAATTAGCGTAACAACGAAAGCTATTCAGAATAAGTTCACAGTATTAATGCATGTGACCGAACAAGCAACAATTTAACGGTCCGCTGTTCATGACAGTTGGTGAAGCGTTGATGGTCTGTCAAAAATTCAATTTCGCTTCTGCGATTGGCGAGCGCGTGCGTTCGCACCGTCGTAGCGTGGTTTTTTGTTTCGTTCACATTCCACCTTGATGGTTACACGGTGCTGTGCGAATACCCCAGGTGGCAAAGTACGCTACTGCTGAGTTCAGTCGTACTGTATGCCATCAGGGACCAATTTCCTGCAAGGCAATGCACTGTTTTTATTCATACCAACTCAAACCGGGGTAAAAGATTTTTGTAGTCCCCCCCCAAAGCGCTCGCAGCCACCATGGACAGATGCTGCACATAGGTCAAAGGGTGCGGTCATGCAATATGTCAAAATTTAATAAAATGTTATTTAATTTTAATAGTGTTTCTGTTGAACGCTTATGACTTAAAATGATATTTAAATAGAAACTGAATATGAGAAAGTAAAATTTGTTTTTATATATTTAAATTGGAACTAAGGATATTAATATTTAACATGTTGAGGTTATGAAAATGCTATAAAAAACAATACTTAAAGATATTTATATATATAATGGCGTAAAAAAATATTTTACTATCTTAAACTAATTAAAACTAATATTTCATAGTGATCTTAATCTATGTTTGTTGTTGAAATGGTTTTAAAGAATTAAAATTATTTATTATTTGCTTTTTTAGTTGTTTTAATATTTTCAATATAATAAAAGTATTACTTTACACTCTTCTAATAATTATATACATAAAAAAATATTTTTAATACAATCATGCACAGTTTTAATTAAAATACTATGTTAAACAAACAACCAGGAAAACATAAATCCAAATGTAAATAAATCACTTACATTTTATTTTTTTACCATCGTACGACCAGTAGACTTACCAGTGTGCAATGTTTGCCCAGGGTAGCAGCGACACCTTTGGGGGGGGGACTACAAAAATCTTTTACCCAAACCGGATAGGCAGCATTTAACACCAACGAAGATCTTGAGTAGAAATATATTTTTATAGAATATATTTGATTTGTTTATTTGGATGTTTATTGTACCGGAAATTTACTTCTTCGAAAACAGCGTTTCGCAAATGTACAGTGTGGTCGCCTTTCAGCCTACTTGCCTCTCGCTCTGACAGCGCAGTGAAAAAGAGCACGTTATGCGCCATTTTACTACGTAAGCTCGCACCTGTTCAAACAGCAGGCACTTGACTGGACAACCAGTTTTGCAATCGTAGTTCTCCTTACAAGTACGCAGGTTAGAGCGATCTAAACGACACATTTTTCAACGTGTGTGAAAGCAAAAATTTAAGAAATGTCACTGCAGGAGGTAAGTGCATTGTATTATCGGTTATCAGAGAACGATACACCCGGCGTATGCGTATTTAAGAGGTTAACCGCGTTACTAGAATAATTTATACTTCCTTCACGAAGAACAGTTCAGTGCAAGCGAGGGACCACAAGCTAATGGTGTTTTCTCTCTCTCTCTCTCTCTCTCTCTTTCATCTGATTCATCTGATTGCAGAACTTCGATAAAGCGGTTGAGGATGTGAAGAACCTCAATGCAACACCCGCCGATTCCGATCTGCTGGAGATCTATGGATTGTACAAACAGGCCACCGTCGGTGACTGTAACACGGAGAAGCCGGGTTTCTTAGACTTTAAAGGCAAATCGAAATGGGAGTCGTGGAACGGACGCAAGGGCATGTCGCAGGACGACGCCAAACAAGCGTACGTAGATAAGGTGCAGAAGTTGATTGATCAGCACGGTCTTAAGTAAGAGGGTGGAAGGACGCGGGTGTAACCAGCAAAATGGAACTTTCAAGACACGGACAATGGGTTGCTGGTGTTAAGAGGAACAGTGACAACACAGACAAGGACGATTATGGCAGTATGGTACAAAAAATGGCCATCTACTAAGATGGCTGCGGTATCGTTTTTAATGACTTCGCGGCAAAGTAAAGTCGTTTTCGTTTTCTTCTTTCGATTCGCTCACACCATTTAGTGGCGTATAGTGCAGAGTCTGGGGAGCAAAAACAACCAAAAAATAATAATAATTTACGTGCTCAAAGCCATTATGTTCTGGCGTTAAACACAGAACGCACTCGAAACTCGTACTCGAAGAAGCTCGTGAAACGATCTTGAAACAATTGCAAATTTCGAATTTTTGCACTTAGTTATGATACGGTGGATAGGTGAACATTGAACTTTACATACTTGGTAATGGCGAATTAATTTTGTTGCATCGTTCTAATTAACAACTTCTCTTTTTTTTTGTTACGAACTGTTGGAAGACTTGAACTTGATATTCTTACGAATAGAATCTCTTTTTACAAGAGAGAACGCGAAACGCGCACATGGTGACAGTAAAATGGAATCGCGAATAAAATCCTTATTCAAATGATAGGAACGTGTTTGTTTGAATTTGTTGACCAGGTTTCTGTTTCGGAGGAACTGCACAAGGTAAGTTGGCGCGATCTTGATATTATAGGAAAGACTGGTGGTTTTTCAATTTCAAATATTAATGTATTGTTTTATTATTGGAATAAATAAACAAGCACTTTCGTCTAACCGAAATGGAGCACGCACGCATCACAATCATTGCGTTTCCGGTTGTTTGGTATCGGTGTCCAATCGCTGCCGGTAGTAGAACTCTTGCGTCAGCTCGCTTAAATTGCGCTCGAGCGTGGCCACCTCCTCGAAGCGGAGCGCTGCCCGGGCCTGCCGTATGTATCCCTTCACGATGTTGATCTGATCGATCAGCGGATCGGAAGTGGTGTTGGACGGACCGGTCTGGGTACCGGTCCAGTTGTCCATCGTCGAGACGGCCGCACCGTACCGACCGTTTGTCATTTCCGCCGTGGATGCGGTGCTCGAGCTTGAGGAACTTTCATTCAGGCGGTCCGCGCCAATATCAGCGCTTCCACCCGGCTGCAGCTCTAGCCGTTCGAACGCTTCCAATGCTAATTGTCGCTCACGTTCGAGGCGCCGTTCAGTTTCCTGCCGTTTGCGGTGCTGAATCTTCTTGATCTCTTCCTCTACCGGCAGCGGTGGGATGGAAAGCATCTGCTCCTTGATGTACGAGATGCAGCCGAGCCGGATAGCCTTCTTAAGCGCATCCTCACGGCTGCCAACAGCAGAACGAAGCGTCTGCAGGCTCTTGCTGACGTTGTCTAACTTTTCTGCCGAACGGCCAATCTTTTCCCTCAGCGTAGATGCATCCGACAGCCGGTAGATGACGTCGCCCTCGTACAGACTGTCCAGTATGCGTCGGTACATCCCAATGTGGGGCTCGATGTCGGTTCGCTCCTTTCCGAGCGTTTCGTAAAACTGTCTGACCAGCGGACGTTCACGCTTCCAGTCCTGCGTCTCTATTCGAATTTGCAACAGCCGCATGCAGTGCTCGCACACCCGAAAGTGGCTGGATTCGATCACCGGCGCGCCCGGTTGGGTTTGCTCGGGCAATGCACCACCGGACACCGGGCTAATGGTGTTCGGGTTCACTAGCCGGCCCGCTTCCTCGAGCGTCAGATAGCGGGAACAGCCATCGCACATCACCGAACCACACACGCGACAGTGATGCTGCCGGCGCGTTATGCCAAAGCTCTTCGCACAGGTCGGGCATAGCTTCACCAGCTTACCGTCGATCCACGGTACCTTGCTCTGTTCGTGCCGCTTCTTCTGGTCCGGCTCGGTCGGCAGCCCGTCCAACAGCTTGTCCAACCGGATGATTAGCTTGTTCGTCTCCGCCGCATACCGTTCCAGGCGCGGACTGCGCACCGCCTTGAAGTAGGCCATGTGCTCACAGGTGCAGCCGATGGTTTGGTTGCTCACCTGTAGCAGCGGATTGTTGGCCGTGCCGGCACTGCCAAATGCTACGCCCGTTTCTGAACCGAATCTTGCCGCCGTCGGCTCACCACCATCGTGACCGGCGGTCTGAAAAGGTTTCTTCTTACCCTTTAGCAGTATACCCTGCCTTGCGATGCTGAATATTTCCTTCAGGGATTTCAGTAGATCCTGCTCCTCGGAATGTTCATGCTCTACGTGCACCGTCAGACGTTCCGGCGTGCGTAGATCACGCTTGCATATCGGACAGAGAAACCCTTCGAGGATTTCACTGTCCGTCGGTAGTAGAAAGGCACCGGACGATGACGTTGCGGAGTCTTTGTCGAGCATATCGAAAGGGTTGTCCATTTTCCGAAATATATAAGAATAGCTTACAGCAGGATCAAGTATCGCTACTGCCTTGCTCTGCAAAAAAAAAAAAAAAAAAAAAGAGCAAATTAGATTTGTTTTGTTGTTGTTATAGCTGTTATCGACGTCGATAACAGAGTTTGGGAGTGAACAAACTAACCTCATTGCGGCACCCTTATCAGGCGTTGATTGCTCTGCGGATCGTGATGGTCGGATGGAAGTCCACCTCCATTGGAAGGTTAATTTGGATAGACCTACATGCACCTTCTGATTTCGGAAACAAACAAGTAAAAGACTACTGCCAGCTATGCGTAACCAAATATAACACATATCGGTGGCAGAATTTAAACCATTACACGACGACAGGTGAAAACACTTACCCGGGATTGCACTGCAAGTACTTATGCAGTTGGATTGTGAAAAACCATATTGCTCGCGTAGGAACTAAAACGAACTGAATGTGGCTTTGCGTTGCTTGCTGGCACAGCAAACGCTGAACTATCTCCAGTGAAATTGAAGGCGTTAATCAGTACAGGGTAGCAGAGAAAGGAAAAGATCTAACAAAAACAGACATACCCATAAAAAAAAACCTTGATGGCTGGAGCACGTAAGGCTGCGGAGATAAATGAATGATATGTTGAGCACGACGGGCATAAAACACACAAACACACACACAAACAAACAAACACACACACAAACAAACAAACACACACACACAAACAAACAAACAAACACACATACACACACACATACACACACACATACGCATGCACGCACGCACGTCAGTCCACCGTTGCGACTGTCAGCTGTCAGGCTAGTTTGATATTTGAAATGACGGTTCGTTTTTTTATTTTATTGATAACAAAGGTGATCTGAAACCTGCAGAAGAAAAGTTAGAGGAAGGAAATGTTTTTTTTTTACGAGTATGGATTTTATACCCTCATAAACATTGTTAGTAAATATTGTGCATTTTATGGCATTTTTCAGGCTTCAGTTTGCTGCATAAGCTGCTAGAAACTAACCCATCGCAATGCAAACGAATCACACTGCAGCAGATGTAAATCCGTTCCATTTATCCAGCTGCATCCGTGCAAACACCAACTATGCTACTAACTAATTGGTTTGTTTCCTTTCCTGTCACCGCATCGAAAAAGTGTTCAAACAAATGTTACTGCAGCGTTTTGCGCATATATATATAAAGAAGGATAGTGTATATAGCGGCTCCAGCTGACGAGCACGACGATGGTTTTCTACCGACTAGTGGTGAGTTGTCTACTGGTGCTAGTAGCAACGGAAACAGCAATCGCCGGTGCATACTTCGAGGCGAATGCAAGTGCATACTGTGCCATCCCGCCGAATGTGATTGACGGCAAAAGTGCCGTGCCGACGGATTTGCAAGCCACGTGCAGCCGAAGGCGGAAGGAGGATGAGGAAGAAATCAAACAAGCGGTTGACGTCATTCGTAGCCACATTATGAACCAGATGGCTGCCACGGACCCGATACGAAACGAGATGAACAAGTTCATCGCCGGCATGCCAAACCTGCTACAAACGCCCAAGCTGAAGGACAATCAGCGTGAGATGGATGAGCTGCGTACCCGTGTGCTGGTAGCAGCGATTGAGGCGGGCCGTACATCGGAAGCACTCGCGCAGTATCTCATACTGGGCGCTTGGGATCGTTTGCAAGATATAGTGGATCGGATCTATCAGAACTCCCGGCGTCATCGGAGGCACATCGAAAATCTGCTCGGCTTTATACGTGCGCTGCCGGCGCGACAGGATCGGCTCGCGTTCTACCACTACCTGAAGAAGCGCATGGTCGAGCAGAAGGACTACGAGTCGTACCTGGGCGCCATGTTTGCGCAGGATGCCCGCCACGTGGTGTTCGATGCCGACGGCCAAACGCCCTTGAACGGTAGCGATGTGGCAGCACTGTACACGACGATGGTCGACGGTGCGGCCGGATTCTTCCGTAACGCGCTGCTGACCGGAGCCGAACGGTACGATCTTATCCTGCTCGACCAAAAGTATCCCGAGCTGTTCGACATGCTGTTCGAGCCGATGTTTAACATCACGGCGGACGATATGCGCAAGTTCAACTCGTGGCAGATGATGGAGGCGCTTTGTGCGGTTCGCCGCCCGATGGCGATGGTTCGCATGTTCCGGAAGACAGCCAACTTGCTGGTGAAGCACTTCAAATGGGAGAAGCAGAACGAGTTTTACGCACCGATGCTGGCGGCTTACTTTGAGTCGTGCCTGCCACAGATCCAGCGCGAACCGGCCACCAAAGCACTGATCACGGAGGTGCAAAACATCTTCAGCAAGTTTAACACACGGATGAACTACCAAAGCATCGTGAAGATTATAGGGAAGAATATACATGCGTTCGCGGGATAGTGCGTGCGTGCGTGCGTGCACGGCTTTTCTCTTCCCGATACAATAAATCCCGTTCCCGTTCTGTGCAATGCAAACGCGCTGTTACGTTGTTGGGGATGTTATAGCGTTTATTGACTTCCGGTTCCGGGATAAACGACACTAGTTCGCCACGGCAGACATGCGAAACGGTACTAGCATATATGGAAAACATACCACAACGCGCACCACCACAGCGCGATTCGAACGCGTAATTTCTTGGTCTGAGCTCTGCTCGATACACCATTCAATGGTGTAGCAGTACTGCCATCTCCACCAGCACGGCAGCCGCTAGAATGCGCGTAGTGAGCGCATGAGATAATATATATATGTATATATAAGCCTTAAACAACTAGTAAATGCAATATCGGCACATTGTGTTGGGTTGGGAATGTAGTCTACGTGTCGCGAAGCCGCCGGATGCTATGCATCCGCCCATCTCACTTGGCGCCCAGCATCAGCAGGTTCGGGTTCTCCAGGTACTGCTTCCACAGGTTGGAGAAGCTAGCCATCGTAACGCCGTCGATCACGCGATGATCCGCCGTCCAGCTGACCACCATTATGTGCGCCGGTACCACCTGTCCGGCATCGTCGAACCGGGGCAGTAGCCGTGTTTGGCCGAGCCCACCGATGGCGACCTGCGGCGTCATCACGACCGGGTGCGTATACGTACCACCGAGCTGTAACGGTGTGGGTGAGAAAACAAAACGAAAACAAAAAAAACCCCCACCCCCCCGATCAGTAAGTGTAACCCGTTTCCGGTGCCGTACCTACCACCTGTCTGTGTTACGTACAATGCCGATGTTGGACAGCGCGAACGTACCGTGCGCAAAGTCGCTCGGTGTGAGCGCACCTTTCGCGCCACGTTCCTGCAGCGCGTTCAGGTCGTGCGCCACCTGAAGAATGGACTTCTGCTCGACGTTCTTCACGTTCGGCACGACCAACCCTTGCGGCGTCTGCATGGCGACGCTGATGTTGTGGTACGCCTTGTAGATGACGCTTTCCGACGACTCGTCGAAGGAGCTGTTCAGTATCGGATGCTGAAGCAGCGCGTTCGACGCTGCCTTCAGGAAGAACGGCATGTACGTCAGCTTGATGCCCTGGCGAGCCGCTTCCGCCTTCAGCTGGGACCGCACCTCCACCAGCCTGCTCACATCCACCTCGTCGCAGTACGCAAAGTGCGGTATTTTCTGCACAGCACGCGCGAAACGGTGGAAAACCGATCGATGAGTTGTGGACACCAAAAAAAAAAAACAATGGGGTTCGTACGGGGAAACTTACCAGCGCATCCGTCATCGTGCGTACCATCGCCTTGGCGACGCCCTTCAGCGGTACGACTGTTTCGGCCTGCTTCAGCTCGATCGGTGTAGCCGGTGCTGGTTTCCGTTGCTCCTTGCCGGCGTGACTAGCCAGGGTCGGATGTGGCCTGACCGTACCCTTCGGGATGACCTGCAGAAATTCCAGCACGTCCCCTTTCAGCACGCGCCCGTTCCGCCCGGTCGCCGGTACCTTCGACAGGTCCACCTTGTTCTCCATCGCTATCCGTCGAACGGCGGGCGTTGCTAGCACCTTACCGGCAGCGGCTTGCGCACCGGCCGGTACGTCCGATTTCGTACCCGTACGTTCGCTTTCCTCATCCGAGCTACTGCTGCTACTGCTGCTGCTGCTGCTACCGCTGTCGTCCTCTTCCTGCTCCTCTACGTCGAAATCGAGCAGCGGTTTGCCGACGAGCGCTATCTCGTCGACATTGTGGTGCAGCTTGACGATCTTACCATCGTACCGGCTGGTGATCGTGACCGACGCCTTGTCGCTCTGCACCTCGCACAGATTGTCGAACTGTTCCACCACGTCGCCCACCTTCACGTACCATTCCTTCACGGTCACCTCCCGGATACCTTCGCCGATGTCGGACAGATGGAAGGAAACGACACGGTCCAGCACGGTGCTGGTGTGCAGCGCACGTCCGAACACGTTCGCGTGCGCTGGTGGCTACATCGAAATGCGAAGAGAAAATACTTCATTAAACAAACGCATAGCAAATTGCCACACGCGACCGAACACTTTTTTTTACATAACGTGCGCTTTTAGCAACACAAATTAAGCTGCTAGCTAATCCGGGCAACTAGCGTCCGTCATGCGCTAGTGCTGCCGGATTATTATTACGTTCAGTTTGTTCGATTGTNAAAAAAAAAAAACAATGGGGTTCGTACGGGGAAACTTACCAGCGCATCCGTCATCGTGCGTACCATCGCCTTGGCGACGCCCTTCAGCGGTACGACTGTTTCGGCCTGCTTCAGCTCGATCGGTGTAGCCGGTGCTGGTTTCCGTTGCTCCTTGCCGGCGTGACTAGCCAGGGTCGGATGTGGCCTGACCGTACCCTTCGGGATGACCTGCAGAAATTCCAGCACGTCCCCTTTCAGCACGCGCCCGTTCCGCCCGGTCGCCGGTACCTTCGACAGGTCCACCTTGTTCTCCATCGCTATCCGTCGAACGGCGGGCGTTGCTAGCACCTTACCGGCAGCGACTTGCGCACCGGCCGGTACGTCCGATTTCGTACCCGTACGTTCGCTTTCCTCATCCGAGCTACTGCTGCTGCTACTGCTGCTGCTGCTACCGCTGTCGTCCTCTTCCTGCTCCTCTACGTCGAAATCGAGCAGCGGTTTGCCGACGAGCGCTATCTCGTCGACATTGTGGTGCAGCTTGACGATCTTACCATCGTACCGGCTGGTGATCGTGACCGACGCCTTGTCGCTCTGCACCTCGCACAGATTGTCGAACTGTTCCACCACGTCGCCCACCTTCACGTACCATTCCTTCACGGTCACCTCCCGGATACCTTCGCCGATGTCGGACAGATGGAAGGAAACGACACGGTCCAGCACGGTGCTGGTGTGCAGCGCACGTCCGAACACGTTCGCGTGCGCTGGTGGCTACATCGAAATGCGAAGAGAAAATACTTCATTAAACAAACGCATAGCAAATTGCCACACGCGACCGAACACTTTTTTTTACATAACGTGCGCTTTTAGCAACACAAATTAAGCTGCTAGCTAATCCGGGCAACTAGCGTCCGTCATGCGCTAGTGCTGCCGGATTATTATTACGTTCAGTTTGTTCGATTGTTTTGATTTGCTGTGAAGCGTGCATAGAAACTGTGATAGCGATCTTTTGCACCGGTTATGGATCCGGCTGATGACTGCATCCATGGAAGAAAAGCTCACCGGAGCATCCACTGTTGCGTGAGGTTGTTTTCATATGCAACAAAAAAAAAAAACCATTAATCCCCTGCCGCGATGCAAGAGGCTATGCCGCAATGCATTCTTTCTTGTTTAAACAGCTTTTAAAACAGCTTATGTATAAAACATAAATGTAAAGCCTGCCCCAAACAACCACGGAAGGTACTTGTGCTCAAATGAATTCATAATATACGCGCAACGCATCGAATCATCTCCCGCTACTGTTTAAGTGCTGCTTAGCAGCTGCGGTAACGTAACTGCCGCTTGTTTGCAAATTTTGCGCGAAATAAACGTTTCCAAAATAAGCATCTACTAAATAGAAAGGAAAACATATACTTCCACATGCAAATTGCCTTTTATTGAGGAATACAGTTTAGCACTCGACATTTTGCTGTTGCGTACAAAAGCGCTTGTTATTTTGTTTTCAATTAGCAGCAACCATACATTTGTGCAAAATCGCAACGTTTCTTGGTTAACCGCTTCGGCCTGATAACCGCTCCTACCCCCCCCCCCCTCCCCCTCCCCCCACAAACACACACACACACACACACTCTGACGTATGACCGATGGAAAAACAACAACGAAACGACAAACAAGAGCCACGTTGTTTGCGTTTGTGTCACATCGCAGCCAATGCGTCCGGGAAAGGTCGCCTTGACAGCTACGCAAGGCGCCACGCAGCGAACCCTATCCTTCTAAAGAGCGACCAGCCAGCCAAGAGGTGTGGCGATGGAGACGCCGGAAGGTGCCGTTGAAAGTGAAATGAACTTCTCGCGTTTGATCGTTGTTTGACTGCTTGCAATGCAGTCGATGAGAGCAGATTGGAGCAAACACATGCTTCTATGGCTTCCATGCGCGTCATGGAAGAATGGTGGGCTGACCGGGTTTGCAGTAGTGAAACAACGCACGCACACAAGCAGAACGGGAGAAGCTTATCGTACTGCGCATACGGGTACGGTCGTGTGTTGATCGTGAGTTTACAGCACCACTGGACATCTTACGTAATGAGCGCTGAGGTACGGCGAATCCGATGCACTCCCTATACTTACCGGCCGTCGGCGGATCGTGCCACCGGTTAGCAGATGGTGCCGGGCGATCGATGCACCGTAGCGCCGCAGGTTAAACAGCCCGGCCATTGCTGGTGCCGGTAATCACGTACAGTGGTGCACAACCCAAGCACAGTAAACGAAAGCTCGTACAGACGTGCCCTTGTCCGGAACGGCACCACACAACGAATGCGACCCAACGCTGCTCTACACTGTTCGCTGACCACCGTCGGACTGACCGAGATCTTCCGTTTGCTCCGTGCCCTGGCACACCTTCACCGATGGAGACGATGAAGGTAACCACACAAACTCCACACTGCCGAAGTTTGGGACCGACGATCGGCTGATGGTGTTGGTGCTTTAAACCCACCCGGTTCAACAGAGTGATACGCGCTCGTGTGCGTGATCACGCATCTTCTTCAGCAACATGGACCGCCGGGACGATCGGGCTGTGCGGGAATTAAATCACTCGTTACCAAGGCAGATTGCTACGTGTTATCGCCATCAATTCAGCGGCGAAGAGCGCGTGTGCGTCTGTGTGGGTGTTCCCTGCGGACGATGAAGGCAACACATTTGGTACAAAAACAACCACGTGTTTCGCAAATACTTGCGTACGACCTTGAACATACGTTGAGCATCGGACGGTTCATTTGCTGGAACGTAACAATGTAGTGGTTACCAGGGGAAACCGTTCCGGAAAGCTTTCCTACAAGAATAAAATTGTTTTGTAGTAGTTTTGTTTTCTTCTCAATGCAATCAATGCGATTTCAAATTGCAAGCACGATTCCATGTCACTAAAGCCTGATTTTTGTAAAATATTTTTAACCATCGAGGAAGTAAAGCGTGCTTCACTAAGACGCCCTCTGTTGTGCTCCATCCGAAACTTCCCTGCTCGAACAAAAGCTTGGACGAAAGTTTCTGTCAGGTATGTCAAACATAGCTCATCATAAAGTTTATTTATGTATGATCTGTTTTTTTTTTAGCATAACGTCATTTGAAGCTTACGTTTTCAACGCACGTTTAAACATGTTTCGGTTTGTTCGATAGTACGATGATAAGAAAATAAAAATCTCTCTCCGAGAAGTTTTGGTTCTTATTAGTGAAAAAGTCTCAACTTGTTATGACTCATCGTGGATACAATCGCCTAATGGGAATAGTCCGGTACCAGGTCCGTACTCTGAACTTCTGACGAATGCTTTATAGCCGTGTACACCTTTGCTGTTGGTCAATTCTGGTCGTTTCAAGTTAGTCGTTAGATTCAAACGGTCCAGCAGTTGACAGAAAAGTTCTGAATTTAATGTTGGACACAATAAACATCTCGTCTTGTCCCTCCATATATACAGGTTGAACCATTCTAGCTATTAGTGCTGGTTAGGCAACCCACCAGACTAATAGAAGATTCCTTTACAATATGTACCCTTCTGATAAGTTGATCTTTCAACGAGATCTCACGGAAGTGGGTGCACATCTGCTTATTCACCTTCTTAACCATTTTGATGAATAGATCACAGCAAACCAGAAGATTGTTGGTGTTATTCCAAATTGCGAATTAGCGCACCGGAAATTATTTAAACCTTATCGTTTTATCGTCCCCGGTGGCGATTGAAACCACTACCGGGAAAGTTTGAAGCGTACATTGACGAGAATGTTAGGGTAAAATAGAATGATTCATCGTAAAATCGCTTTTGGATCCTTATTTTCAGTTAATTGTAACTGTGGCTTAGTTAAAATAAACATGTAACTTCTCTTTCTTCATGGTTTACAGTTTTGTGGCATGTACTTTCACAGAAACTTTAGGAATCTAGTGAATTATTGGAAAGTATACCAAAAAAATCTCCGATTCGTTCTAAGAAAGTACACTAGGTTTAGTGCCTGTTTTTAAGAATTCTGGAGATTACAATGCTTAGAAACAAGATAACTCAAAATTTAGATTCAAATTTTCAAACTAGTAGTTCCTATATCCTGTACTCTAGTATTTCTCTGCATTCATTAATGTCTCAGTCAAGTGAAATTATAAAACGAAAATTAGTAACCAAAATGACATGTGTTGCATAAATGCAATGGCGGAATCGCGCGGTCTGCTTGTGCCGTGTGTGACTCAATGTAAGGGATGGTCAGTTTGTGACAGGCAGAACCAAAACATTCCATTATTGCCAGCTCTAGCTTCGGAAAGTAAGGTTAGGCTAAACTTAACCTGTTTGGAAGTAAAACGATGACGAAACGAGGGGAAATACACGAAAACGCACATTAAACATACCATTGGTATATCTCAGTTAGCATTCCGAGAAAAAAGACCACGGCCAATCGTGATTCACGGTTTCATATTTGCTGGATACTATTTCCCGCTATGTTACCCTATCTGTGTCTTGCTGATAAGCGTGCCCACACACACATTGTTGTCACCAACTTGTTCTTGTTGAATCGACAAGAGCGAAAAAACGACACACTGAAGAAGGAAATAAGGGCTCCCCCTATCGGCCGGATCTGCGCTTGCTTGGTGTTCTTCTGCTGCATGTGTAATCGCAAAACCCTTTACCGGTGCCCTATTTCGGGTTTTTGTGGAAGGGGAGCAAGCATACCAGCAAGGTATGACTACGCACTCGAAGAGCGTTTCATTTATGCTTGCGTTTGCACTATCTTATCATTCCAGCTTATCTTTTTTGATAAGTGATAAGGACTGGAGCGCAAGGTAATTGTAATGGACCCAGAGCTCCATCAGAAACGCGTAAGCACCTGCTCAGCTATCCAGTTATCGACGAGACAACGCCCAAAGTGGTTGGGTATTCTGAGCAGTGTACCCAAAAACCAAACTCTAGTGTGTTTAGTGATCCTAGCACCAGTGTACCCAAGGATATTTCGCCAAAAGCGCGTTTACCGTGTTGCGGAGCGAAACTGCAGTGTGTTGCAGATCCTCCAGAACAGTGTAGTGGAGCACACTAGCTCCAGGAGTTTGTGTTTCTATCCGCCGCGTACTATCTTCTGCAAGCAAACGAGCGTGAATCACACCGCAGCGCAGCCATGCGGTGGAAGCAACTACTGCTGCTTTTCTGTGCGGTAACTCTGATCACTCTATCAACCAATGCCGTTGCAGAGGAGTACGACCAACAGCAGGATGACGCAACCAGCAGTGAGGATGATTACGGTGCGGTAGCACCGGAAGGTGACGACCAGCCGGAAACGGAGTCCGAACATAGCGATCCAAGCGAGACCGATCCAGAGAGCACCGATCAAAAACCGCACGACGACATCGTGGATGTCGAAACGGCGGATGTCGCTAAGATGAAGGAAAAGCAGGGTCGATACTACAACTACGATGACTTTTTGTCCGGTCTGGATCTGTCCGACACGAATTACAATTGGGAAGGTAAGCACGATCTTGCTACTGCTTAGGATGCGCCAAGTGAAAGTTGCAGTTCGCTCAGCAATAAACCGCATTCCTTCGGGTCACAAACGAAAATCAAAAATTGGTTGTCACAGAATTTTGGACGATCGATACTATCGACTCATTTATCTTATCGCACCTGTTCTTCTCGGCGGGCGAGGCAAATGGATGACACATTCATTTGCGCAAAAGCTCGTTATTGATTAGATTAGATCCGTTCGCAGTGTGTGTTGTGTTCCAATGTGTTTCACACTCTCTGGATATTAAATTACCTTGAGGTTGTTGAGTGCGTGTGTGTGTGAGTGTGTTTTTTTGGTGTGTATAAAAACCCACCCGGCTTAAGGTGGTGCAACGGCGTGCTGAAGTAGCGACGGTTGTATGTTGCAATGTTCACCACTGCTGGAATGCTACACGTTCGACTCCACTGCTTCAGGAAACGATAACGCCCTATCTTGATTGCCGGGTGTGTTTGAAATGATAACGGCCGGGCAATAAGGCAATGTTTGGCAAGGGCAGGATGGTGGGAACCAAGCCAGCAGAAGTGTAATGTCCGAATTGAGGTTGATCGATGCAAGTTTCGCTAGTAAACGCTGAGTACGAAGTGCTCCTGAAGTACGTCGCGATCTTTGTGTTCGGGCAAAGTGAGGTTAGGGTTTGCGATATACAATATCCCATCAATATCCATCTCTCTCTGTCACGTACCGTATACCGTATTGTCGACATAAAAAGACGACGGTGTTGCATACGACTACTTATCTGATAAGAGTAACTAGCGATAGATAAAACCGTACCAAGTACATGGAGGTTGCGAAATGTATACCTTCACAGGGAGTTGATTCACGATCGTCATGCTTTTTTTCTTCCTCCCAACCACACACTACAGATCCAATAAATCGTGTCCAACCCAAGGAGCCGCCGAATCACAGCATTGATGGCGGCTATACGATCAATCCGACCCGGCTGGCCCAGATCCGGCGCAACTTCCTGTACCCGTTCTACGATCGTGGCGGCCCGGAGGATACGGGCGATCTGCAGCGTGACATACACGCCTCGATGCCGCAGGTGCACAAGAACTTCAACTTTCAGCTGCCGTTCTTTGGGTTCCGGTTCAACTATACACGCGTGTCGATGAACGGCTTTCTGGAGTTTTCTGACCCGCCGGAACACTACACCTACCCGCTGTCGTTCCCGATCAAGGATTGGCCGCAGCGTAACGATCCGTCGTTCATCGGTATCTTCTTCTCGAAGTGTCGCATCGGGCGCATCTATCAGACGGATTACGACCAGCGCACGCCCGGCGTCTACTTCCGGATGGAGCGTGACCTGATGACGCGCACGGATCGGGCCGGTGTCGAGATGCGGGAGCGGGTCATGTGGGACATCCGGGAGGGTGTGGTCGGTTCGGATACGTTCGTGCCGAAGCATGTCATCATAACGACGTGGAAGAATATGAGCTTTGCCGGTGGTATCGATAATTCGCTTTACCGGGTAAGTGTGGCTGGATCCCTATTTTTTTATAGTAGCGTTGTGTGTGTGTATGTGTGGCGTTCATTAGTGATGTCATACGTGTTTTTTTTCTATTCGCGCCAGACAAACTCGTTCCAAATGGTTCTGGCCACCGATGAGGTGTACACGTACGCAATTTTCAATTACGCAGAAATTAACTGGTCCTCGCACACGGAAGCCGGTGGTGACACAACCGGTGGTGAAGGTGGCGTTCCAGCCTACGTAAGTCTGGCCCCGAAGGGTTACGTACATCCCTGACGTACATGGTACTGATCATCGCTTCCGGCGACCGTCCCTCTATTGCAGATCGGGTTCAACGCTGGCAATGGTACGCAGGCGTACGAGTACAAACCCTACAGCCAAGCGTCCGTGTTGCGCGATCTGACGGGTCGCGGTTGGGCGAACGGGTTCCCGGGTCGGCACATCTTCCGCATTGACGAGCGCATCATGCTCGGCACGTGCAACAAGGACATTGACGCGTCGCATCTGCCGCTGGTGTTCGCACCGGAGTCGGGCAACATGCTCGGCGGCACGGTCGTCAACATTACCGGGCCGTGCTTCACGCGCGAGGACCGCATCGCGTGCCGGTTCGATACGGAGGAGGTCGTCGGCACGGTGGTGGACACGAACCGTGCCATCTGCATCCAGCCGTTCCTGAAGGCGCAGGGCTACATCCGCTTCGAGATTTCGATCGGCACGGATCGCTTCAAATGGCGCGGGCGGTACTTTGTCGAGACGCCGGCAACCGCCACCGATCGCATCTTCTTCGAGACGGACGACGTGCACCGGCGCAACCCGAACGAGATCCGCATCACGTGGAACCGCTTCAACCTGACGACGAACCTGAACGCGAACGTGCAGATCTCGCTGTGGGGTTACCGCGAGGCAACCATCCGACCGGAGTTGGAGTTTATCGACATGATTGAGACGCAGCTCACGAACACGGGCGCGTACACGATCGTGCCGGCCAACTATCGCATGCGGGACAACACGCGCACGGTTGACATGCAGTTCGGCTTCATCCAGATTAACCTCACCAACCCGGAGCAGTACAACAATCTACGAATATCGCCGTAAGTAATGCAAGGGCCGCATGTTTCGCATAATCATGTTTGGATTCTTTTTTTTAATTTATGCTCCTCCCTTTCCCCTCCCACCCTCACCCAACCGATTTTGGGCAGAATTTTGTGGTCAAAACCGATACCCCTTGGGTGGTACTTTGGTCCACAATGGGAGCGCATACACGGCCGAAACTGGCCCCGGGCACTGTGCGAGAACTGGCTGCGTACGGATCGGTTTTTGCGCAACTTTGCCCACGAGCTGCCGATCTGTCCGTGCATGCTGGAGCATGCACTCCACGACAAGGGACGCTTCCTGCCCGATCCGGACTGTGATCGGGATTCGAACCCGACCTGTTTGCAGCACCGCGGTGCGATACACTGCGTGCGCTCCGGGCAGCCGACGATCCAAGGGTCCGAGCAGCAGTGTTGCTACGACCGCAACCAATACCTGATGCTGTCGTACGATCAGATGTGGGGTTCGCGCCCGCGCCGCAATCACAACATCGGCCAGATACCGTGGAACGAGGCGAACAAGGTGCCGACACTCTCCTCCTGGTTCCACGATGTCCGCCCGTACTACTCCTGCTGCATGTGGCAGGATGAGCAGGCGGTTGGCTGCGAAACGTTCCGGTTCGAGCGGCGTCCGTCCCAGGACTGCATCGCCTACCAGTCGCCGGGCGTTGCCGGTGTCTTTGGCGATCCGCACATCGTCACGTTCGATGGACTGCAGTATACGTTCAACGGCATGGGTGAGTTCGTGCTGCTGCGCGGCAATAATGGGCAGGAGCGTATCGATGTGCAGGGCCGATTCGAGCAGGTGCCGCGTAACATCCACGGCCAGGTGATGGCGACGCAGCTGACATCGATTGCGGCCCGGGGCAATACGTCCACCATCATCGAGGTGCGGCTGCGGCCGCGCGAAGCCCAATGGCGCTACCGGTTGGATGTGTTCGCCGACCAGCGCCGCATCTACTTCGATCGGCAGAGTCTCAAGTTCCAGCACTTTCACGGTGTTACCGTGTACACGCCGACGTACATTCTGAACCAGTCCGAGGTGGTCATCATGTTCTCGTCCGGCGTCGGTGTCGAGGTGGTGGAAAACAATGGCTTCATGACGGCACGCGTTTACACACCTTGGAGCTTTATCGTAAGTGTCTGTGCGGGCGGCGTACGACTTCTTGCTCACCAACTCACCGGCTTCTTTCCACCTTGACAGAACAAAACGCGCGGTCTGTTTGGCAACTGGAGCTGGGATATGGCGGACGATCTGGTAACGCCAGGCGGTGCAATCATCATGCCCAACCTTAACAACTTCCAAAATGTGCACGAGCAGTTTGGGCTCAACTGTAAGTAATTCTGCCCGTAAACGGCCACTGGAGCGACCTTTCTCCGCCACCGACTCACACCGCAAACATTGCGCATTTGCTCGTACCTTATCTTCACCACAGGGATATTGACGGATCGCGAGGTGAGTGATGTCGGGCAGGCATTATTTACGCGCGAGTTCGGCCGCACGTCCAGCTACTTTGCGAACAAAAGCTTCGTGCCGAACTTTATCCGGGAGCCGAGCCAATTCTTGCCGCCGAACCGGACGCAGGATGTGCAGCGTGCGGAGGAACTGTGCGGCCAGAGCTACCAGTGCCGGTTCGATTACGGCATGTCCTTGAGTCGGGAGATGGCACACTTCACCAAAAACTATCACGCGAGTGTCATCAACATACAGACGGTAAACGACAAGTAAGTACTCGTCGGGCGTGTGGAGCAGATACGCAAGTACGCGGAGTAAATGATTCAAACGTGTCGGTCCCATTTTCGCTAGACGGGTCATATCGTGTGGCATACTGGAGACGCCCCGGTTTGGACGCAAGTCGAACTTCCTCTTCACGCCGGGCGCACGCGTATCGTTCGAGTGTAACGAGGGCTTCTTCCTGATCGGTGACTCGCGCCGCATCTGCATGGAGAACGGCCAGTGGGATATACCGGAGTACGGCTACACCGAATGTTTGCGTAAGTATGGCGCAGCTTGCGAAGATTTCGTGGGAGGATGCGGGGAGCAGGAGAAGGGGCGGTGAGGGGAGAGGGGGGGGGGTTGTGTGTGAGCCTCACCACAATCATCATCATCATCATCATCATCATCTGTGCTGTTCCGTTTTCGTTCCAAAACTCGGCAAAGAACCACTCGCTCCAAAACATAAAAAAAGCGCTCACGTTCACAAACACGTCCCCATTTTGCATTGTCCTGCAGGTGGTGTATTCTATTCGCGTCGTACGGCTTGGATTGCGATTGGCATTGTCATTGCTGTGATCATACCGTTGATGCTGTGTATCGTGTGCGGCGTGTACTGCTTACGCAAGCGCAAGCGCAAGGAGGACCCGGACTGGCGCCTGCCGCTGCCGTCCCGTTCCGGTTCCCGGGCAACTCTGCGCAAGGGCGACGACAGCGAGTTCGATGATACCACGATCAAGAAGACGCTGCGGTACGACGCCACCTACCGGACGAACGAGCCGCTCGAGGGCAAACCGAACATCCAGTTCGAGCCGAAGAAGATGGACCTGGACGAAGAAGATATTACATCCTCGGAAGGAGGTGAATATAGCGCTAAGGTTGCACGCGATATCGAGTATAAAAACCTGGCTGATCAAAAACAACTAGGTCGGCGTAGCCAGCGCGGACTGCAGCAGTCGGGCATGTTCTCCGGCGAGGAGGAGGAGGAGGACGACGACCCGAAGGGATACCCACCGCCACCGCCACCGGTCGCGATGTCCCAGCAGCAGCAGCGCCAGCAGCAGCCGGTTGCCGAATCGCCCACCCAGACGTACACAGCCTACAGCCCAACGTTCAGCGATATCGACCAGGTCAGCAGCTTCGCCACCGAGGACAACTCGCCGCTGAATCAGCGCCGACCGCAGAACGGCAACCTGTCACCGTTGCCCAACACTAGCCGCACCTACTACACCGGCGAACAGGGCCAAACGCAGCCATTGGTGCAGAACGTTGGTCTGCCCAATCGCATGGACAGTCGCTCGACCGAGGTTTAACGAGGGTGCACATCCTGACGCACACACCATCCCAATTACGACATCTTCATTGCATCAGTATAATACGAACACACACACACACACCAATACAACACAACACATACACAGACCTACAGAGAGAAAGAGAGAGAGGGAGCTGAGTGGGTCTTTTTATTTCGCTTCTAATATGTCCATGGCAGCCATCAGAGCTAGGAGAGTTTGGTGTAGTTAGTCAGCACAGTTAAAAACATAGCAGCATAGTTTATGCATGACCTCAGTAGTCTGCTAGTGAGAACCCATCATATTGTTTTTTTTGCCCCCAGTTAATCTTATCTACTTCTTCTTATTCTTTTAAGTACGACGACAGACGAGAGTGAAGTTAGCGAACCTCCTTATAAAGCAAGCGGCCATGTTTTTTTTCTCTCTTCGATCGGAGTGTACTGATAAGATAAGCGCTACTCCCCTTTGACAGGTGCGATCTTCGTCTAGCGCATTGCTTTTTTTGACAGTACGACAAGTCATCGTGTTGTGGTGCAAACAGCCCTGGCAAGAGAGCACCCAACATCCCGTACACGCCCCTACAGGCGACAGCGCTAACCATCCAAACACAGCACAGCAATGGCAATGCCTGTTACATGTTCAAGCTAGTACCAGCCAGAAAAGTTTGAAGCATATACCACCATTTTTATTTTTGGGGGGGGGGGGGGGGGGGGGGGGGGAGGTTCGAACTCCCCCGTCTCGGGTGGAATGGGTAGACTGGGCAATGCATTCTTCACTCTCTTTTCTCCCACGTGTCATTGCAGGTGGGGAGGAGTTCGTTGCACGCAATACGAGCACCTCGTTCGGTATCGTGCTGGTAATAGTCATCCCGATACTGCTCATCGTCATACTTATAGTGCGCTATAAAATCAAACACTTCCAACGTAGGTCCGGTGAGAAAAGCAGCAACAGCTTCTAACAGCAATAGGGTGGTTTTTTTTTTTCTAACATAGAGCACGCCTCTAAACAGTACCCGTCTGGTATTTGCCTATCGATTACTAAGATTAGCGTAAAGCGTAGACTTTAAGGATCGTGTTTCTACCTTCACCACTCTTAAACTACTACTAGGACTATATATATACTTTTTTTCTGTAATTAATGTAAGGTGTTGTTGGGAGATAAAATGTACGCACCGCGTACCACAAGTTGATTCATTCTCGTTCGAAATGATACAGAGCTAGACAGGAAAATGAAATGCGGGATAGCAAGAAGTTGGAATGCTTCTCACCATGTTTCATAATCTTTACAAGAAAGCATCTAAAACATATAGTACCTACTAAGATATATTTGATGAAATGACAATTTTACAACAATAGTTTTCGACGACTAGCAATCCAAGTTAACAATCCTTTAGTACGGAAATATCACAAAAGTACCCCACACCTATACCGAGAGCAATCAATAAAAGATTAAGTTTTGATTCAACAATACTACTGCTCATGTACAACTTATTGGTAAAATGGAAAACACTGTGGCATCTGTGTGCCGAAAAACAAACATTGAAGAAGCTTTGGCCGTGTATGAAATGTTCAGCTTCCACCACCATGTTCAATTCCACGAGGGAACCAATCATTAATGAACAACTTGACATATTGCTCCTCCAGTACTCCAGTAGCGTTGCGAACAGCGAGCAGAATATGTGGGGAATATAGTTATGTTTAGAACGAACTAAGATTATATAAGACTCTTTTTTACCACGTACTGACTAGCCGGGTCAGACCTACCTACGTAGGGACGGTCCGAATGGTATTTTACCCCGGTCCGGTGTGTGGGGAATATAAAAGATAAAACAAATCCTACATGAAACTAAAGACAACTGTTTAGAGCAGTGCTGATTTGCTGTACATTTGTGTATTGGACTACAACGAGACACATCCAGCGGTTCAGAGTTTGATCGTCACTAAATGATTCTCCTAGCGAATTACGCGAAAGAAGACGTTATCAACGTTCGCTCCCAGCACACATCTTAGTGTTAGTTGCTAACTATGACGTACGATAACGACGTTCAATTGCNTGTGGGGAATATAAAAGATAAAACAAATCCTACATGAAACTAAAGACAACTGTTTAGAGCAGTGCTGATTTGCTGTACATTTGTGTATTGGACTACAACGAGACACATCCAGCGGTTCAGAGTTTGATCGTCACTAAATGATTCTCCTAGCGAATTACGCGAAAGAAGACGTTATCAACGTTCGCTCCCAGCACACATCTTAGTGTTAGTTGCTAACTATGACGTACGATAACGACGTTCAATTGCCAATTAAAAGATCGTAGAAATGAAATGGAATTGTGGTTTCGCTTATCTTGACCAGACATCGTCATATTGGTTCCTTATAGTCAACGCTTTATGGCAATGTGAAGCACCACGTGTCGACAAGATCGACTAAAGTTGATAGTAAGATGGTTAAAGTTTACAATTATTAGTCTTTTTTTTTTCTCCAATTTGTCATTCTTTAAAAGAATTATATTAATCATCATTATGCGTGCAGGATTGATTAGCACAGGATTCAATTGATTTTTATAGCAGAAACGCACGTCATTGCGCTACGTCACTTTACTATAGAACAGTTACTCCACAGGCCACCACGCTTGTTTTAATGCGTACCACCACAAACGGACGAGCTAGTTTCGTCTGGCTTATCGACGCAGCCATACTCACACTGCTGCCCGATGCGCATACATGAAGCAAGAGAGCTGGGCGTAAACATGTTTACGCATACACCGGCCGCGCACACTCGACAGGCGACGTTGAAGCGTATGTCGCCGGCTGCGTATCAGCGCCGAAACTGATACAGGACGGTCCAGCGTGTTCGGAGTGGCGTTGTCAGGCACCGTAATCTGCAGTATTCCTTCACCGGCTGCTTCTTGGTGTGGAAGCGTTTGGTGAGCCCTTCACCACCCTCCCATACTCAGTGTGGTTTCACGCGTTCATGCAAGAGGCGCGTCCACTACCAGCAGTCCGCAGACAGTGGCTAGATTTTTAGAATAGAACACTGCCCGGCGAGTCGTGAATCGTTTGTCTAGCAACTCTTCGTCTATTGTGTATGTGTGTGTGTGTTTCTGTTGTGCGTAGTGTTTGCATGTGTGGGAAAAGCGTGACGGGCAGCGAGAAGGATACCAGAGACGTACAGGAAGAGCACAGCACAAATCCTTGCGCGTGTTTGTTTACAGCAAGACTTACGCTTAAAGATGTTGGGCCGTTTGTTGCTGTCACGAGGATACCACAGCACGAAGGGTGTTTTTGGAAATCGGCCGAGGTCTACCTGCCGGTATGAAGGTAAGCTTTAGTAAAATTTCGCACCGATGCTGTACGATCCACGATCAATGGCTGTAAAATGTGGGTTAAAGTATGTCTCCTCTATCAAACGGTGTTCCGAGCGTTCAATCACCTGGTGTACAGTTGTCGTCAGCTAGGACTTTCTTCTATCAGCAACCCGTAATGACAGTATCTCTGTGTGTGTAGGGGTTTTTTTTACTGTGTTGTTGCAAAGATCAGTTGCTGAGTGCTTTTGTTAAGCTCCTTATCACACCGTCCGTTCTCTGATGTCCACATGAGCTATTCAAGTTGAAGTATGTGGATTCCTCTCTACCTGCGCATCCGTTGATAAGGTCTGCTTGACGATGGCCTTGCCACGCTGCATTACAGCAAAGGAAGGTTGTACTCGTCCTACTACAGATCACACTATATAACAGCCCATCGTCGTGCTTATCTAGGCGAAATATTGTGTTATTGTTTGTCTGATTTATGTGCCATTAAATTATGATCCTCTCGATTACCTCATTGCAACAGGAGTCAGTGCAGCGGTGTTGGAAAAGCGTAACAGCAACAGCAATGTGTACCGATGGGTAGAGGCATACCGCACACATGGTCACCGGGTCGCAACGATAGATCCAGTCAAATTTCAACCTTCCGACTCCAGTTTCGCCAAGCTGCCCGAGCTTCAATACACCCGTTATGGGCTCACGTCCGGAGACCGGATCGATCCGACCGGTTTGCTCAATGTACCTCAACAGCAGACCCTCTCGATGGCCGAACTGGACCAGCTGCTTGCCCGTATGTACTGTGGCACGTGCAGCATCGAGCTAGGATTTATCGAGTCGGAAGAGGAACGCGAATGGCTTGCCGAGCGATATGAACAACTGTTCCAGCACGAACCGACCGTCGCCGAGCGGCGAGATATCGCAGAGCTGATGCTAAAATCGCAAGCCTTCGACCAATTTCTTGCGGTCAAATTCCCAACAGTAAAGCGGTACGGTGGTGAAGGTGCCGAGAGTATGATGGCGTTCTACTGGGAATTGTTCCGGTGTGCCGGAGAGGCCGATCTGCGGAATATCGTTATCGGTATGCCACACCGGGGAAAGCTGAACGTACTGACGACCCTGTTCGGCACACGCCCTGCCAAGATATTTAAAAAGTTTAAAGGATACCCAGAATTTCAAGCCGACGCGCAGGCAATGTGCGATATTGCGAGTCATTTTCGTAAGTTGTTGCGTGGAGTATAGTCTGCCGAGCGTCGCGTTCTTAGCCCCCATTACATTTCCATTCGCAGATACAGCAACGGATGTGACCGTGGGTGGGAAAACATTTCATCTTAATATGCTTCACAACCCATCACATCTGGAGGCGGTTAATCCCGTGTCGATGGGTAAAGCACGGGCTAAACAGCTCGCACAGGAGGACGGTCCGTACGACGTACATGGCGTGGATGAGTACCAGCGTTCCAGGGTGCTGAACGTTCAAGTACACGGCGATGCCGCGTTTCCCGGACAGGGCATTAATCAGGAATGTTTAATGATGGCGAACGTACCACACTTTGAGGTGGAAGGCACGGTTCATCTGATCGTGAACAATCAGGTCGGCTTTACGACACCGGCAGAGCGGGGTCGGAGTACCCGCTACGTTTCCGATCTGGCAAAAGCAATCATGGCACCGGTCGTACATGTCAATGGGGACGATCCGGAGGTAAGGAGCACACAGTACCAGAACTAAGGAAGAAAATGGGAAGACATGGTTAATATTTTAAGGCGTTAATTTTTGTCTAACTGTCTCTTTACTCACTCAATATCTACAGGCGTTGGCCGGTGTTACGAAGATTGCCGTTGAGTATAGGCAAAAGTTTGGCAAAGATTTCTTCATCGATCTAAACTGCTTCCGACGCTGGGGACACAACGAACTGGACGATCCGACGATGACCAACCCGCTGCTGTACAAGGTTATCCACGCGCGGAAGTCCATTCCGGACGTGTACGCGGAAAAGCTTATCGCGGCCGGCGTATTCGACCAGCAAGATGTGGACGCCATCTCGAAGAGTCACCAGAACTATCTGACGGCTGAACTGCAAGCGTACGAGCAGTACGAACCGGAACGCACCTATTTCGACAAACAGTGGAGTGGACTGCAGCAACCGGGTGATGAAGTGACCGTCTGGAACACGGGTGTTGACTACCGGTTGCTCAGTCACATCGGACAGGAGAGCGTGAAGCTGCCGGAAGGTTTCGTGAGTGCTCGTTTGGAGATATTACTCCTTCCTTTGTCGATGCTTGATACAACTTGATGCAATTGCTTTTTACATCACCTTTCAGAATGTTCATCCGCATCTTCAGAAGATACACATCGACGCACGCCTGAAGAGACTCGCCGAGGGTCAACGGATCGACTGGGCGACGGCGGAAGCGATGGCGATCGGAAGTTTGATGTACCAAGGGTACAATGTCCGGCTGAGCGGGGAGGATGTGGGAAGGGGGACGTTTTCCCAGCGGCATGCCATGTTGGTCGATCAGCAGACGAACGAGATCTTCATTCCGTTGAATGCGATGGCGGCGGGCAGCCCGAACACGGGACGCTTTGAGCTAGCGAACAGTATACTTTCGGAGGAGGCTGTACTCGGGTTCGAGTATGGCATGGCTATCGATAATCCTAACAATCTAGTACTGTGGGAAGCACAGTTTGGCGATTTCTTCAACGGTGCACAGATCATCATCGATACCTTCCTAGTTAGCGGCGAAAGTAAGTTCTGGTCAGGAGTTCCAAGATCGCCTATCTTAAATGCTATCGTTATGTAAACAATCTTCCAGCTAAATGGATGGTCTGCAATGGTCTAGTGATGTTACTGCCGCACGGTTACGATGGTGCCGCTTCCGAGCACAGTTCCTGCCGCATGGAACGCTTTCTGCAGATGACGGACTCGCGCGAAACAAGCCCCGACGGCGATGCGGTCAATTTGCAGATTATCAATCCATCCACACCCGCCCAATACTTCCACGCGCTGCGCCGCCAAATGATACGCAACTTCCGTAAACCGATGGTAGTGGTGGCACCGAAAACGTTACTGCGCCTTTCGGACTGTGTGTCGCCGCACGGTGACTTTGCGCCGGGCACACACTTCCAGCCGGTGCTGGCCGACCCGGAACATGGTGAGCGTATCGATCCGAAGCGCGTGCGACGCGTCGTGTTGTGTAGCGGTAAGCACTACTACACACTGCAGGCCGAACGGAAATCACGCCAGATAAGCGATGTCGCGCTGGTGCGGTTAGAATCGCTCTGCCCATTCCCGGTGCAGGCCATACGGGACGAGCTGGCCAAGTACACTAACGCGCGTGAGTTCGTATGGAGCCAGGAAGAGCACCGAAACATGGGCGCATGGACGTTCGTGCAACCGCGTTTTGAAAACATGTGCGAAAGAAGGGTAAGTTGATCGATTAGTGGGCGATTAGTATAAAGAACAACAGACTGAACCGTCTCAATAATTACCTTCGTTTTGTAGATTCAATACCGTGGCCGTCCGGAAGCTGCTACCGTTGCCGTCGGTGTTAGTCAGTGGCACGCCAGAGAGGCTGAGGAAGTGATTAAAACCAGCTTGTATTAAACCTTTCTCTTCCTGATTTTAACCAACACTTTTCCCTTGTCGCTTTTTCATTTGTGGGGAGAGTTTTTTTTTATTTAGCCTTCATTTGTGGAACCAAAATATGACCGACCGCGGGAAGGGATTGTTGAATCAATTTGGCAAATTGACTACTGTACTGATATCATTTCGTTGAGTATCGGATTAAGCATCAGACCAGGCGCTGTAGGCGGATGCCCTTATTCTATTGAGTATTTGTTTCACTATTGCACAATTTATAATCTCTGTTCGTTCCCGATTTTTTGCACCGAAGGGCGAATGCCGATTTCTTATACATTATGAGGTCGTACAAGTGTATGAACTGTACAGCAGGAATATCCCCTTTCACCATTCTTATCATTCGATATCTGGATCGGTTTGAGCTTTGCGTTTCTGTTAAAGTCCATTAACATTTTCAATGCCATATCGATCTACTTAACAAACGATGAAGTAGAAGGCTTTCCTGCGCTCCGGTTGAGGTTGTTTGTGAAGTATGAACCTATTCTGAACTGTATTGCTAGCTTCCGGCCGAACGTAATATAAAGCTTTTGATTATACACAGTTTGTCTAATAAATTATCGTCTAACCTTTGAATATTAATTATAAATGAGTGAAGCATCATTTACGTTTTCAAAATTCTAAACAAAAAATAAACACATACAAATCATCTACACATTGTGGGATATTGAAAGTAGCGAAATTTCCTAAGTAAATGATTTCTAACTTCCACAACGTTTCAATACACTTTAGCGTTTCTATAGACAATATGAGACTTTGTCGTTCACGTGCGGGACTGTAAGAAATGGTTGCGACCACAATAATAAGTTGCGCCTCTAGTGTAACACACTATTTCCGGTAACGATTTCACTCAGTGAACGCTGTGATTGGTGTTAGATGCTTGGCGAGCGTGTTTATGTAATCAAACGTTTGCAGTATTAACTTATCGTCCGTCCGATAGATTGCTTCAAAGCCACGGTGCAGCACAGCCACATACGGCACGTCGCTGTCCACCAAAAACTTCGCAAACAGCATCGCATTTTCGTGCGACACGCTTACGACGATCGTTATTACGGGCTGCCGGCGTAGGTACGCCTCCAGCCGTGGTACATTCAACGCATCGAGTCGAGGTTCCTTCAGCGAGACGGAACTGAACGGTATGTTGATGCTGTTCTCAATTGCCGCCTTCCGGTAGTCAAGACTGCTGCGAATATCGAGTATGGCGGTGCTGGCGGGCCGATCGCGCAACAAACGTATCAGATCGTACACGCTGATGCGTGGATGTAGCTCCGCCTGAACCTCACGCAGATCATCCTCTGTGTAGTTAAGATCCTATGAAGCGGAGAGTGCAATAAATTAGAGGCTTATCTAATGGTTAAAAATATACGCGTGTCTTTGCATAGACGATAGGTAGCTTATCTATGCTTGTACTGAAATTTATGTAATCTCACTCGAAATAGCAAAAAAAGCATATCAACTGCATACAATTCTATCGTCTATTCAAAGCTCCAATCCCAACACGTACAAACTCTTCCGGTCCTTCCTCGTGCAGGGCGTACTTGCGATACGTGATGCTTTTCGGAGTGAACTGATACATTGTTTCGGAGTCATTGACGCACGATTCGATCACAATGTCGGGCAGATCGCTAAACAGCAGGATACACTCGTTGAAGCCTGATTTAAGCAGTGTGCTCTTGAGCTGCTTCAGTATTGCAATGCCGATAAAGAGTGGATAGGAATTGTCGCCCAGTATCAACTTGTCCCAGAGATGAAAGATTTTATGCAGCGGAAAAACGTCTAAATGGAAAAAGCAATATTAGAAGAATGTAAAGAATCAACTAGAAATATTCTAATCTATCAGATATTTACGGCTAAACATTGTTAAAAACCACGGAATCGCGTACAACTCTGGTATGAAGTGGATGCCGTGAAGGTGTTNTTGCCGCCTTCCGGTAGTCAAGACTGCTGCGAATATCGAGTATGGCGGTGCTGGCGGGCCGATCGCGCAACAAACGTATCAGATCGTACACGCTGATGCGTGGATGTAGCTCCGCCTGAACCTCACGCAGATCATCCTCTGTGTAGTTAAGATCCTATGAAGCGGAGAGTGCAATAAATTAGAGGCTTATTTAATGGTTAAAAATATACGCGTGTCTTTGCATAGACGATAGGTAGCTTATCTATGCTTGTACTGAAATTTATGTAATCTCACTCATCTCTGCATACAATTCTATCGTCTATTCAAAGCTCCAATCCCAACACGTACAAACTCTTCCGGTCCTTCCTCGTGCAGGGCGTACTTGCGATACGTGATGCTTTTCGGAGTGAACTGATACATTGTTTCGGAGTCATTGACGCACGATTCGATCACAATGTCGGGCAGATCGCTAAACAGCAGGATACACTCGTTGAAGCCTGATTTAAGCAGTGTGCTCTTGAGCTGCTTCAGTATTGCAATGCCGATAAAGAGTGGATAGGAATTGTCGCCCAGTATCAACTTGTCCCAGAGATGAAAGATTTTATGCAGCGGAAAAACGTCTAAATGGAAAAAGCAATATTAGAAGAATGTAAAGAATCAACTAGAAATATTCTAATCTATCAGATATTTACGGCTAAACATTGTTAAAAACCACGGAATCGCGTACAACTCTGGTATGAAGTGGATGCCGTGAAGGTGTTTAGCAAGTGCCGGTTCGTGAAAAAAAATTAGCTGAAAGAACTTCACCAGATACTCTTTGATGATGGACGAGTTGTCCTTCAAAAAGAACAGATGCAGATACTTCGGTATGAACTTGTACAGGCTGAGAAACGCACGTTCCTCGTTGTTGAAGTTGAGGTACAGGAACGGTGCGGTCAGCGAGTCGAGACCCTGCCAGTAAACGTACTGCGGATGTGCTGAAACCCACGCCTTTAATAAGCGCTTAAGCTTCGCGTGCCCTTCCGGTGCAGATAGCAGCTCATTGTACTGATGGCATCTTGGTATGTCGACCTCGATTTGCCGGTCGGTGTGCGTTGGACTGCACTTGTCCAGCCGCTCGTACATCCCATTCTCAACCACACCGAGTAGGCAGGCCCAAACCTGACCCCGGAACAATGGTGGTATATCTTTGGCGGCGAACGAGCGTAACAAATCGTGCGTGTACGGGTAGCCTTGCAATAGCGTGTTCAGCAGCACGATCCGATGGAACTGATAAATCATGTCCCGCTCACGTATAACAAGCGGTAGTTCGGTTTTGAATATAGGCGATTCGAGGTAGGCGTCCGTGTTGTAAATCAATGGCAAATAATCCTCCTCCGGGATGGCGGAAAGCCGCTCCAGGAGTGTGTTAAAGTTGAGGAAAATGATACGATTGTCGTGTAGAAAGCTTTGACTCTTTGGTGGTGAGATTGATTTGCCATTTAGCATTACCAAACTGTGGAGTTAGAGAATTAAATCGTAGAAAGAATTATGAGAATTAGAAATATGTCATTCTAGAAAATAATGAAACATTGGACAGCAAACATACTTCGGTAGCGAAAGAATTGGTGCCTCACTCTTGATCAGGCCTTCCTTTTTCAATTCCTGCTGCACATCTCCACCGGCCAGCTGCCATAGATAGTAGATCTGGCTTAAGGATAGATGCTTCTCGACCAACGTTAGTCCATTGCTATCAGTCGTTGGTGAACAGCAAAGCCGCACAAAGTCAAACACTGGATCGTCAAGCGCTTCCTTTGCTAGGGGACGTTTCCGCGGCGAAATGGTAAGACATTCTTCTACGATGCGTCGCAGCCCAACGTCCATCGCTTCGTACAACTCTAGCCTGCTGTGTTCGCGGGCAATCTTTTCGAAGACATTCTGTGTGTTGACGAGGCTGAGCACCTTACGGATAATCTGGGACAGCTTTAGCGACTCCCAAAGCGTACAGCCAAGTGCCAGCTCGGCCAGTATAATTCCCAAACTCCACACATCGCTCTTCATGTTTTCCCGACTGCCCAGCAGTACCTCGGGCGCGAGGTACCGAACATTTCCAATCGGAAACGACACGTACCGGCCGCCACACGTCATGTGATATAGCCCATAGTTGTACAACTTTACACCAAAGTCGCGGCTTACCATCACGTTGCTCGGATCGAGATTACGGCATACTAGCCCGCACTGGTTTAGATGGGCTAGTGCGCTCAGCACCTGATATCCGATACGCAGCAACGTTTCCTGCTTATTGTTCTCGCCGATAAATGTTTCCGCCAGCGGGCACCCAACGTACTCCTGCACGATAATAGTCCGTTCTGCAAAAAGAGAGAGCACCGATTTTGAGCGAAGGATTGAGAATTGCCTTGCGAAAGCAATGTTTTACCATGCTTGCCACGAATCGCATCGAGATAAGTGCACAGATTATCGTGCCAGAGTGCTTCAGATTTCAACAGCTGTGCGCGACCAAAAATGCCGATCGAGTTGGGCGTCAGTGGTAATCCGTTCGTACCGCAGCACTCATCGTTAGGATGTGCCTTCGCGAAGAACGTCAGCACGGAGATACGATAGTTCAGCTTCGATGGAGCCATCAGTACCACGGCTCCGCTTTCGACGGAGCAACCGCGAAAGATGCTGCCACTCTGGTATTCGGACGCGTTACGGCGCTCCGTCGAGGAGTTGGTTACTTTCATTCCAACGTGCCCGTTGTAATGCTAGACACCGAAGCAGTCCTTTGCAGTATGTTTACCGGCACCCGATACGCCCCTTTCTACGAAGCGCTGTTCGTTGTGGCAAATAAACAACAACAACAACAACAAAAAACACACGCATACAGTGTAAATTATCGTCATATGGTACATTTTAATAAAAAACGAAGAATGAATAAGTTGCTTCTGCAGACTTGTTTCTGAACAACATTTACAATTTTCACTCCATAGTACATTGATTGTTGTGGGTTTTGAAGGGTAAAACTATTGTATTGAATGCTTACGTGCAATTGATTCACTGCAACAAACACAAAGTTTATTGTGTTGTGGTTGATTACAAGAACTGGCTAGACAGCTGACAGTGTTGACAGCATGTTGATCAATTGTTTACGTGCACCAAAGCAGGGTTCCCTTCAATGGAACCATTCCAGAAAAATGAATGAATAAGATTTAATTATTCGAATGAATTATAATTACAGTTAAGCGCCATTTATCCGGGTACCTTTTATCCGGCGTTCCCATTATCCGTGCTTCATATCGTATCTTGCCATATTTATTTTGAATTTATGTGTTTCGTGGTGCGTACTAATGAACAATACTAAACAGGAACAATTGAACAACTTTTTTTAAATATTAAAGCAACAGATGCACGATCCTTATAGAACGCTTTATAGGCAATAAAAACATTAATGAGCATTGGTGTTAGCAATATTAACAATATATCTGTCAACCAAACTGAGTGAACCACTTATCCGTATTGTTAGATTATCCGACCACCATTGAGTCCTGGCATGCCCGGATAATCGGCACTCCGCTGTATTTATTATTCGAATAATGAAGGTAATTTTATTAAACTTTTATTTTATTACAGTAGAACGTCGATTATATTGTGCCTGATTATTCGGGGCTTGATTATCCGGCGGATGATTATCCGTGAGCCAAAAACTTACATTTGATCAATTGTTTATACATGTTGAACGATTGTCAGATCTTAAAAAAAAAACTTGCTGCCTGTAACAACTTTATGTTGATTCTCTTTTCTGTACATTAGTTCGTATAAAACAAGTACTTTAATTGTTAATAATAAATTTTAGATGTCTAAATTACTTGTTTAAATCTGAAGGAAAACCATTGTCTCATATTTATATACAGCTGCACCATAATTGGTAATCTTATTATCCGTGAAAATGGATTAACCGGCATATGGCCGGTCCCCACTTGCCCGGATAATCGACGTTCTTCTGTATATATTTTTTTCATTTCCTTACATTTATTTTGATGGTAACTTAATAGTAACTTTTGTTTTATAAATTGTAAAGACTAAAGTTATATACAATATGCATTGATGATATTCCTAGAGTTTTTATGTTACAAAACGCGGGGAACTAAACAAATTAAATATTTTTATGACGTTGAGAATGAAATTTCTCCCTACCAGTGTTAATTATATTCTAGTTGAAATCACAATTATTGCAACAATCACAAGTAAATTGTAAGCAATAAAAATGAATAATAGTAATAATAATAATAATAAAGTCACTGTTCGAGAATGTGTACATTACACAAGAACGCTCTGCAGCATTTTAAGAACGTGCAAAACTGGGGAAGGAGCTTCACAGCTGTTTAAAAATTCGATCGCTCGAATGGGAAGAGCTTCAAGAGCTATTGAGCAAACCCCGCTTATACGGTATCAAACTTTTATACTTAACTAATATTATTAAAAACAGTCACCCCACATCATTTACCATTACTTTCTTTGCGTCAAAAATAAAATTACACCACCCTACATTGATAATCAAATGCTCCGTCTGAAACAGTTAAAATCATTTTTTGCATCGGGATAAAAAACCGAAACAGGAAATTCGCACGTGGTCGTAATTGAGACATTTGTCATACGCTACGCTCTCATGTTAGAGATTTTGATAAACATTAAATCCATTAAAAAAAAAGAAAAGCGTCAAACACAATTATCCGATAACGGCTGACAAAAGCGTTTTGCTTCGGGTTTGCTGTGGAGTACCAATACAAACGGTTTACCGATGGTATTGTATCAAAACCTTGAATAAAGCATCAGTTGCGAAAGTGGTGAATGCTCCGAGCCGCTAGCAAACAAAAACTTGAATCAATCATTTATTCTCGTTCGTTATCGTCATGCAATCCACCACGTTTCTGAAGCAGCCAACGCTAGATGTGAAAGAATTATCAAAAATGCGACAACGTTTCAATGCTTTTTTAATAAAATATGTGCAACCTTCTAGTTTTTTTATTGCGCACAGTTAATTTATTTGCGCCCGAGTTCGCATGCTTCAATACTTTTGATTATTGAATGGGGGATGCGTGGATCGCTGTTTTGTTTAATCTGTTTTGCGGGGCAGAACAGCCCCCCATAATTCCAACGAACCGTTGTTTTGCTGTAATTTTTTTTCGTGTCCTATGGGATCAGTACGATCAATGAAACGTTGGAATCTAGCTCTCGTTTTTGCGATCAAATTCCGTACCTTATCGGACGTAACGTCGCACCGAAAGCTGTAGATTGCTTCTAATGTGATAGACCATGTGCGTTCTGAATAATTAGCACGCCGATCAATAGAACATAACATAACTAAATAGTTTTGCTCTTAAAGGACCTGCCAGGACACGACCTATAACCCAACCAGAAAAACTACTTACTAGCAGTTTATGGAGATGTTAATAGTATATGAACTTTTACGTACTGTCAACTAAATATAAGCTCTTTAGTAACATATACTTATTGCATTTTTTTAGGAACGCAGCATCTTTCCTGGAAAACACACTGAAACATGCTGATCGCGATCATCTTGACATACGTTAAAAAATGTTGGTAAAGGACAGTGTTGTAATCAAGTAGATCATGCCAATGAACCACTTCATCCAATACCTACATTTGATAACAGTAGAGATGGACGTAGTTGTTGGTGAGTAGAAATGAATCCATCACGCTCGACTTATAAAATGGAAGGGAAAATACAGAATAAATGTGTCCTCTGCTCCAAACGCATTGCATACATCCAAACAATTGCGTACATACACGCAAACACACTCGAGCACGCGCACCGACATGAGGCCGACCTAGTTCATTTTCCTACCCAATGCAGCGGTTGGCCAGCGTTCATTCCAGTCCGAACGTTGCCCGGAGCAGTAGCAAAGTTGCTGAGCGGTGCGCGCGTATGTTACGGGGATTTGTTCGCGAAACTATCGATGTGAAAAGCCAACGTCCGAAACCTCCAAAGTACTGTGCACTGGTGTTTATATTATTATAAGTGCGTGTTTTTTTTAAATGTGAATGTACTAATGTGGCTGTAAATTTGCAAACAAATTTCCAGCGCACTTCCGACCGTTTCGCGCTTTCACGAACCAAGCAGATAATTAAAAGGTGATGTTATATTTTTTATAATTTATCTCTTTTTGATCGTGCAACAAATTTTAATGGCTGCTATTCGTTTGAGTGTGAGTGACGTGCAAAAATTACAGTTTGGTGTGCATGTAGCACCAAAGCAGCGGTTACAAAACAGAAAGGTTCAAAGAACGCTTTATAAGTCTATTCATATGGTTTTGTTCAATTTCAAAAACGGATTTCATCCCAAACGGATCGCATCACATCCACATCCCGTCAAACGCCACAATCAAATCGGAACGCCATTTTGTCAGTGCATGCATTTTATTGTCCTTTTCATTAAGTTCAAGTACGGTACTATTGCTCCAACGATTTAAAGCTCATCTCATCAACCGAACCATGCGGGCTGAATAACAATTTTCAACCCGCCAAAGAAAAACATTCTTGATCAAATCTTTCAAAACCACATGGAAACTGTTTACAACATTTTCCGATTCAACATAAAGAAGAAAAAATGGAGATGCTATCATGTACATCTCTAGCCAAATGATAGAACAAGCTGGCCGAGGAAGAACAGCAAAAAAAAAGAAGCTGACACAGTGTCTTACCGATTTCTTGGGCAACTGTAGCAAACCTGTGGTCTTTTCCTTGCGCCGGAAGGTTTCCGATTTTCAAGAAATATGGGTTTAATGTCGAAACTGCATAGTATATCAGGATCTCCAAACGTGCGCACCTAAAGAAGCCGTAGATCAGTGGATTGGTAGATTTTCCCAAAAGGTGAAGTACCCTCCATCCCGGTGTGCCTGGTTTCCCAACGCAATGTTTTCCCAACAAAAGTGTAAGAAAATACAACGCCCGTGCATTAGGAAGCCCGCTTGTGATGAAGCCAATCGGATTAGTTTTGCCGCGCGTACAACCGAACTGGTAAACGTATACCGGCACATGCATACCGCCAGCAGGTTATGTTTCTTTGCATTCCCGAAACGTACCGGGACGCTACCTGGGGCGCAATCGATCGCCGCCGGCCGGTTTTTCTTTCCCTTAATGAAGCGACAATTTACAATTTACAAAAGCAATTTCAGCCTGTGAATTATAGAAGGATAACTTCATTATACACATGACTGATACAAGGCATCAAATATTCTTCTTGAGCCGAACCTTCTACGTGCACACAGTGCAAGTGATGAAGGTTCTAATATGAAAAAAAAAACTAATTTATATAAAACGTGAACGCTGTTGCTTTGCACAATGAAAACAAGCATATAAATCCAAATCTAATCACACTACGCTTAGAAGCTTTTTAAATTAGCCACATCACAGCAAACCAGTTGTTAAATTAGAGGCATCGTTAACGTCCATAAAGCTGGGTTTTAATGGGGCGAGAACCACAACCACAAAACCAACAAAAAAAACCTGACGACTGATTATGGAACAGGGACTTTCACAAGATTGCTTTCAGGGCATCGTTTTTTTATTATTCATCGGCAACTGCACAATCACTGAAATAGATCGACACTTGTTTTTGTTGTCCACAAGTTAAAGCACTTTTTTGTCAACCAGAGACGCACCATTGATGGGTCATGCGGGACAAAATGTCACAAAAAAGTGAGGTTAAGTAAAAGGTCGTCCGGAATCGGAACGGAATAGACCGGTGGTCCATAACCTGGTTGTGAAATGAGACCGGAAGTCGGAAACAAACGATGATGATGAAAATTTTCTCGTGCATTACGGTAATAGGTAAGCTTAGGTGAAAGGACGTATTATATCCAAAGAAAAATCGCTCAGGAACGGCCCAGCAACAATGTCCTCAGAACTCAAGCTGTGTGCTTAAGCATAAGGAAGAATACTTTTTGTGTTGAGGTAGTACAAAAACAAAAAAAAAAAAAACAGACACATCGTCGTACGAAATCAAATCAAATTAAAAGCGCTACTAAGGCATGCAGATCAACCAGTGTACGCTCATTAGGAACCTTCGCCAGGAGAGAATACGCATTAGCTTCTTTGCTGATAGCAGCAAACAGTGATGTGAGTGGGAAATTTCGGGGGAAGGTTCCTGCAATGTAGAAGAGCGTTATATTTGAATGGTATGTGCAGATAATTATACCGCCTAATCTCATTTTCGACGTTTGTCTTTTTGCTACCCGTAGGACCAGCTACAAAGTCACGATCCTCTGGATTGGGGTCTGTCGTCAACTACCGGAATCAAACGAACGCATCTTATCCGCATTAACGTGTCACAGACTGTGAGAAAGCTTCGCGATACAAGCCACACCGAATCTCGGAACGTACGCGCAAAATGACGATCAACACCGACGACCAGTATGGGGATGGTGAATCCAAAACAACCCTCAGCTCCAGCCGGGTAAGTTTGGATGAAAACCATCGCATAGTAGGTAGACAAGATGGCGGAATACTGGTGTTGATGACTGGCAAAGTCCAACACACTGTACTCTACGGGGAGCTATCTATCTTTGCGCTTGGTGCTTTACCTAACTCCTTGACTCACAGGATCGCTACTCGCGAACCGAACATGGGTCCGTTTGTTGCCTTTCTGGGGTTAGGCTTCCTATCATGTGAGACGATTTGTTCATTTGGCATTGGAGAGCTGCGAAGTACGACGCAGATTTTACGACTAAGATGCGATGTGTGAAGTTGAGTGTAAATAAACATAAAAAAGGCGCCACCGTCCATGAACCAGTTCGCAAGGAGGGTTTGAGCTAGAGAGGAGATGGAATGCATCTATCGGAGATCCTCTCTGCTGCATCCATCGTACAAAGAAGCTGGAAGAGAATGTGCTGGGAAGGACATGGGCCATTGCGTCTAGCGATAATGAGGAAGTGATGCAGTGCGCACATGATGAATTATGTTTGCTCGTTAGCACTGGTCCGGGTTATTCGAGGTGTCCAGATACTTGTGGCACCTCATATCGGATGTTATTATAGCTCCAATAATTTTCCAATAAGGCAATTAATGCTCTTATGGGACGATTTTTCACGGTGGCCGCAACAACGGAAAGGTGCTTTCACTTTCACGTAAGCGCCGGGACGCGTGGGGAACTGTCTTCCGGTAGCAATGGCGACGGTGGGATAATGAAGCCGGACAACAACAAACGCGAGGAATTGAGCCCCATTGCAATGAAAGTCGTCTACGGTGTATTAGCAGCTCAGCTGTCCCAGACATTTGGCAGGGAAAGAGGGCATCCCGTACTTTTGTTACGCCTTATTGAGTACCGGATCCAGTGTAAGGTGACACCGGTGCTGATGGTGCCAAGACCATAACCTCAACTAACGAGCCAAGTGTTAGATGTAGGTTAGGGTTGCATGGTGTCTAATTGTGGTGGACTGTGCTGGAGTAGCCAGTGACTGCTCTATCAGCATCCGAACGTCCGAACGCATTCGGACGTCATTCGGTAACTGGTAAGGGAGTTAAGCAGGAACTCTTGGTGTTTGCAAACTCTAATTAATATGGAATTGCTTTGCTGATTCTTTTGCCTCGTACTGGATTTCTTGTTTGCTGAACCGTGCCCAATGTTCAGTGCACCGTAACGAACAACACAGCTTCTTAATGTTTGCTCGGTCAACGATAAGGAGTGCCTCCGGCGCTGCAATCACAATGTAACGAACTCTGGCGGATCGTTCAATGATCGTCGCTTATCACTTCCCCCCAGACCATCGATCGCCATTGAACGAACAATGAACGAAGAGGCTAGCAAACAGAAGCGAAGGAATTTAGGTTTGACTGTTTTGAGAAGAATTTGGTTAGGCATTACAATGTTACCTATACTATACAACACGCTGGTTGTATCGGGTAGGAATGTACGTGAAAAATTGTTATGAAATACAGTGCCACCAGGCCACATACATACACGGCACAGCTTATTTGGTTTACCGCGTTCCCGCTCTCGCGTTGATTCATCCCAGCACTACTTCGAGGCGTACACAGCGCAATGGAAGCAGTACAACGTCGGAAAAATGGTTGCGCGGTGAGGGATCTAATTTCACTGCGTTCCACACAGCACTGGACGGGTTGTGGGCGCAGTTCCGGACTATGCAAAGCCCAACACAAACCACCGTCTAGGTCTTTGCCTTGCCGAGCCGAAAGGCAGCCCTCCCCTCCCAGGCGAAACAGGTAGCATGTACTGTGCCCGGGCGATATCATTAGACGTCGGTAGGATTGGAAACGGTCCACCCCTGGTGGATCTGCGACTCAGTTTTGCATTTTGGGGGAAGTTGTAGGTTTTCCTCTCACGACACCACACCAATGATCATGATCGGAAACGCGTACAAACGCGTGACAAAACCACGGCGTCCACTACAGGTCTAAGTCCTCCAATGCCCTTAGACCAAGGATCTTTCATTGGTTGTTTAAATTTAAATAATTCAACCTGATGGGCCGTCCCCTGTTGCAAACCACATCGTACCTGTTGCCAGTGTATGACAACAAGAACAACAAACTATATACACAATTTTGCGCCGACCAAACAGGCAGCGCGGTGACGAGACATTCGGCTGTCCTTCCCAATCCAGCGTGAACCACAATCCCATGAATGCCGCTGGAGAAAACCCGCCCGTACTGCCTTTTATTTTGATGTGCGACTTGCCGATTCGTTTGCGGTTTTTGTGCTCCCGTTCCCACTGCGCCACGTAAAGCGTTCACTGTGCGGGCCGGAGCCAAAACCACCGAATGACTTTTTTTGTTCTCCATTGGGTTTTCTCTTCATTTTCGCATTTTGCAAACATACCGGTGTAACCCGTCCGGTCGCAACCATCGCTACCAGTTTAAAGCCCATCGAACTGTCAGCTACCCGGTTGTGTATGTGGAATCTGCCACATGCCCACAACGTTTACCCAGCTACTAGCAACTGATAGGATGCCACGCTTGACTTGCCACGGATTTAACGCAATTAGTAACCCGTCAGACGCCAAGAAGAGCACGCCAAACTCAAACGATACATGCGGCAGGTACAAAGTGGCCGACAAAGTACATGAATGGCGGCATTCATGCAACGTGCCTGTGATATAATAGCAGACTAACCGCACGATATGCCTGTCTGTCAAGTAGCAACATTGAACACGGTTCTGTAACAGGCAAATGAATCACCTACAGAATGACTTGTCAGTTTGGATGTTCTTTATCAATACTGAACCTATCACTAATCCTATGCCCGTACCAAAAACTTCTGTTCTAAGCTGATAGTGAGTACTTTGCCACTAAACCGTGCCTCTATTCTCAGCATTCCAGAAAGTATATAGACATTTACGAGATGGAAAATTTTGATAAGAGAGTGGAATTTCCTCCATTTGGAAGTTGAAACCAATGGTTTCACCAATGCGCCACCGATAAGCGACATAACCAAGCTAGTGAGAGGTCTTGATAATGGTGGTGCTTTTGTTTCTTTCTCTCTCTTTTAATTCTTTTTCTCTTTTCTTTTCCTGTGTGCGTTCGATTTGTCACCGCTGACGTCGTTTATACCTTCGTCCGTCTGCGGGCCGTACAGCGTGAGATCTACGAGTGCACATGGAGGCTGAGCTGTGAATCGAGAAATTACGACTTTCCCGTCACCTCTTACGTAATGTCTAGTTGGAGGATGTCAGAATATTCGTTCGCCAAGTTTATCTTACCTTTTCTGGGATGCATTTTCCTACTAGTCGTTTGCTTCCTGCCATGCTTGTAGACGATGGTGCCCCGAATGTGATGAACCTGTCTGGATGTGCATGTCTATAGGTGCGCTAACACTCCTGCTTCCGGTAGTGGGTCACTGTCGTTGGAATAATGAAACGGCTTGTTAGCGATAGGAGTAGCATTGAACGGCACTGCAACATACCTGTTCCTGATGATGATGCTAATCAGAGTTGTTTCCGTTCCGTTTTCCACACGTTCGCGATTTCAGCGCTACAGTAGCAGCAGCTACCAGGACCAGATGGACGATGCGCTCAACACGACGCTAACGAACGACAAGGCAACACTGATACAGGTGTGGAAACCGAAGAGCTACGGTTCGGTCAAGGGCCAAATACCCCAACAGGATCGACTCACCTACACCTGGAAGGAGATCGATGTGTTCGGTGAGGCGCCGTCTGATGGGAAGTCACGCGAACCACTGTGCGCTCGGATCCGAAACTGCTGCACTCGCCAGCGTAAAGATTTTAACCCACGCAAACACCTGCTGAAGAATGTGACGGGAGTCGCACGGAGCGGTGAACTGTTGGCCGTGATGGGTAGCTCTGGTGCCGGTAAAACAACCCTGCTGAACGCACTCGCCTTCCGTTCGCCACCAGGTGTGAAGATATCACCCAACGCCGTACGCGCGCTGAACGGTGTGCCGGTAAATGCCGAACAGTTGCGTGCACGCTGTGCCTACGTGCAGCAGGACGATCTGTTCATACCGTCCCTGACGACGCGTGAGCACCTGCTGTTCCAGGCGCTCCTGCGCATGGGTCGGGACGTACCGGCAAGCGTGAAACAGCATCGCGTGCAGGAAGTACTGCAGGAACTTTCGCTGGTGAAGTGTGCCGACACGATCATCGGTGCACCCGGACGCATCAAGGGACTGTCCGGCGGTGAGCGCAAGCGCCTCGCATTTGCCTCAGAGACGCTTACCGATCCGCATCTGCTGCTGTGCGACGAACCCACGTCCGGGCTCGACTCGTTCATGGCCCACAGTGTGCTGCAGGTGTTGAAAGGTATGGCGATGAAGGGTAAAACCATCATACTTACCATTCACCAGCCATCCTCCGAGCTGTACTGCCTGTTCGACAAGATACTGCTGGTGGCGGAGGGTCGTGTAGCTTTTCTCGGTTCACCCTACCAGTCGGCGGAGTTTTTCTCGCAGTAAGTAGTAACAATGGGGGTAACTCGCTCTTGTACGTACAACCTCTTCACTCTGCTCTGATTGTTCACACCACAGGTTGGGAATTCCATGCCCGCCCAACTACAATCCGGCCGACTTCTATGTGCAGATGCTGGCGATCGCACCGGCCAAAGAGGCCGAGTGTCGTGACATGATCAAGAAGATCTGCGATTCGTTCGCTGTCAGCCCAATTGCGCGTGAGGTACTCGAGACGGCATCTGCGGTAGGTAAGGGCATGGATGAGCCTTACATGCTGCAGCCGATGGAAGGAGTCGGTAGCACCGGTTATCGTTCCAGCTGGTGGACACAGTTCTACTGCATCCTTTGGCGCTCGTGGCTGAGTGTTCTGAAGGATCCGATGCTGGTGAAAGTGCGCCTGTTGCAAACGGCAGTAAGTAACCGTGGTGTACCATGTGTCCTACCTGACATATGTTCAGTTTTCCTAATCCACTCTTTCTTCACAGATGGTGGCGACACTGATCGGTTCCATCTACTTCGGCCAGGTGCTTGACCAGGACGGTGTGATGAATATTAATGGTTCGCTGTTTTTGTTCCTCACCAACATGACCTTCCAGAATGTGTTCGCCGTGATAAATGTGTTCTCTGCCGAGCTGCCCGTGTTTTTACGCGAAAAACGCTCCCGGCTGTACCGCGTCGATACATACTTCCTCGGGAAAACGATCGCCGAGCTGCCGCTGTTCATTGCCGTACCGTTCGTCTTTACCTCGATCACGTACCCGATGATAGGGCTGAGGGCCGGTGCTACCCACTACTTCATAACGCTCTTCATCGTAACGCTCGTCGCGAACGTGTCCACGTCTTTCGGCTACCTGATTTCTTGCGCCAGTTCCTCCATCTCGATGGCATTGTCGGTCGGACCGCCGGTTGTCATCCCGTTCCTGATCTTCGGAGGTTTCTTCCTTAACTCGGCCTCGGTGCCCGCCTACTTCAAGTATCTGTCCTATCTATCCTGGTTCCGATACGCGAACGAAGCGCTCCTGATCAACCAGTGGAGCACGGTTGTCGATGGTGAAATAGCGTGCACACGTGCAAATGTCACCTGTCCACGTTCGGGCGAAATCATTCTCGAAACGTTCAACTTCCGCGTGGAAGACTTTGCGCTGGACATTGCCTGTCTGTTCGCGTTGATTGTGCTTTTCCGGCTCGGTGCTCTGTTCTGTTTATGGTTGCGCTCGCGTAGCAAAGAGTAAAATGGAAGATCCCTGTGTTTTTTTTTTAAATTACTCTCCTAGCCATTTCTCCGTGCGCCAAGGGTGCTGGCGACCTGTTTTGTTTTTGAGACGTGTTTCTTTTTTTTGTCAGTTTTGTCTTCATCACATATGTTTCTTTCTTGTTTGTTCTACGGTTAAGCAACTTTACGTAAAATGTGTAGGGCGGACCTAGACTGTGTATATGGCGTCTAACCGCGTCAAGCGTACGGCGGTTAAGACAATGAGTTATATATATACACACATTCATATACATATACATAGTGAATTGCAAGTTGCCTAGTTACCGTACCAGATTAGCCGTTTGTGTCAAGTATTTTCTATTCTTTTTCTCTTAGCGGCTTGTCGGAAGAATTCATCGCCATCCGAATTGCGGATCGCAAAGGTTTTGACCCTGCTGTCTGCCTACCCGCCGACTACGGTGTCGTATTGTTTTATTAACGTAGGAATATTATGGCAAGTGACGAGCAATCTATAAGAATAGTAGTAATAATAATAATAATCAATAACATTAATATCAAAATTATTAAAACAAACTCGTTCTTTTTCTCAAAATTGACCGAACTATCAATATCTGTGTGCGTTGCATTTGAAACATTAGAGTTTATTATTGCAGCACCGGCTCAACATTATAAGTTACAAGTTCAAAAAGAATTAAATTTGAAAACTTTAAATTGAATTGAGCAGATACACAACGTAAGTGAATGCTTGCGGAAAGGTAGTTACAGGGAGGATAAGGCCAAATCAAGTACCTTCATATGATTTAGTGTAAGTCAAAGGAACAAAAACTATATCACCGTTGATATCATCTAGCAAAAATATCTTGTTGCAATGCTGTTAATCTTCCAATTGCTTGTTTTGTTTCGCTAATCGCTGCAACGCTTTGACTGCCGCCTGATGAATTGGAGAATCCAGCAAATCTATTGTAGCGCAGAAAGAAACAGAGATTAGCAATATGGCACCGATGAAACTTTTAGTAAAGCTTACATATTTTGTGATCACCCTTCATTGGAAAGCGAATTGGTAGCTCTTGCGGTTCTTCACAAACAAACACGAACGGACTGTCAGATTCACCAGTTGGGTACTGTTTCCGGTACTCTTCCTGGGGCAAACAATCCCGCACTGAAACGCAACCAAGCAGACACCCGGACGGGTACTGGGTAGGAAACTGGATGGAATCGTCATCATACAACTTGCGATAGAAACTCTCCAGTTCGCGGATCGTGTCCGGTGCGGCTGGTTTTGCAGTGGCCGCGATCCATAGCCGACCGCGATGCGACGTGTACCATGTACGACCTTCGTGACGCTTGATACCGGCTACCAGTAGCGATGCCCAAGGTTGGTGCATCGACAAGCAATGCCGCATATCGGACATTTCGAGAAACTCTTTGTCCTGCACCCGGCTATAAACGCCATCATAGCCGTAAGGATGACTCAGAGCCCGACCTCCGGCACTGCTGTCGATGAACTAAAATATAATAAAACAAAAATCTAATCAGAATGTATGATCGCTTTGTATGAGGGGACTTTGTACGAGTTTCATGCGACAAAATATGACAACATTAATGATAATGAAAGGCTTACCGTCGGTGCTGCTCCACACAGTGTCGGATGCACGTCGTCGTTATCGTGCATCATCCGACCGGGATCATTATTTTCCTTACCCCGTTCGGTCGTACTTTGTGGGGCATCCACCAAAGACGCTTGGCGAAAAATTTCCTCTATTGCCTCAGTCGACAGTGTTGGCTCGTCCAGCACCTGGCGACCAGCAAAATCAAGCGTCACTTTACGGGCTAACCGACTAGCATGCCGTTTTTCGCGCAATTCCTCCTCGAGCTGTTCTAGCTTCTTGCGCTCAGCATCGGACAGCCATATTGAGTGTGTCTTGAAATAATCCGCCTCATCATCGATCACCGTCGTTCGCTTTTCGCTGTTCCGATCGTATTCCAGCAAACGGTTCCGCATCGCCAGCGCTTCCTCCCATCCGGCCGGCCGGTTCTGTTCCATCAGGCTGCGCCGCAAATTGTCACCCTTTCGCGATGAACTTTCGATCATTCGTTGCTCATTCTCGGTGCAGACGAGGCTACCGCAGAAAAGACACGGACCGCTTCCCTCCTGTTCGCATACGATCCGGCCACAGTGTACACAGTTGTTTATTAACCGATGCTTCGATGCCTGACAATCGCAGTGATGGCGCCCTTTCAGTAATATCACATCCGCCAGCTCTCCATCCTGGCCGTACAAATTAACGTACTTGGTTTTCTTTTTAGATCCGGATTCTTTTACCGACGACTTAACTGCCGACGGTGCAACGGATGATGTGGTTTTAGACGATTTCGCTTGCTTGCTGTTTGGTTGTTTGCTCTTGCCGCTTGGCTCCGAATTCCCTGCATCGGGCGTGGTATGACCGAGTTTGATTTTCAGCTCACGCATAAACGCCGCATGTTGTGGATTGTTGTAATCGAGCAGAGTCCGAAAGTATCCATCGATCTCGTCTGCACTTTGGATGGTGTAGATATAGCTAAAATATACATAGCATGTTCCATAACCTACCCGTTTAAAAAAAAGCTTTGTTTTGTCTTACACTTACGCTATCAATTCCTTGGGTATATCGAACTGTAAACACTTGGATAACTCTTCTTTGATCCATTGATTCATTTCCGCGGCACGTATTTGTCTTATTAAAACACGCAGAACTCGTCCCTCTTCGCTGCCGTCAAGAACAATTACAAACGATTTTGACAAACCTGCCTATACGCTTAATACACATGAGCTTTATGCATCAAACTTGCGACGGCCGGTTTGATATGCTGTGCGTCATCATTTCCTTTTCAGTTCACTCAGTTTTCGTAACGTAATGTAATCAACACAGCTGTTTGACTGTCAGTGATGGAAAACTTGACAATCGGAGCTGCTTCTAAAGCCGCGTGTGGGTTTACACCGGAAGGTTATAGTGTTTGTGAAGCGTAACCATGGGTTACCGAAACACGCTACAGCCCATACTCCCACGTATGGTTTCCGTTCGTTCTATTCAAAAATCAACCGTGCGGGAAATAGCAGAACGAACAGCAATAGGTTTTCTCTAGTTCCGGTGGAAAAGGAAATCAAATGTACACGTCGGAAATGTCGAATCGATCGATCATTAGCAGAGCTTACTACGAATGAAAACCCCAGAGACACAGTTAGTTTTCTTTCTCTTCTTCGGCCGCACACGTCCATAGCAACACGATTTCCCGGAACTGGAGCGACAACGATGTGATTAGACTATAATTTTCCCCGATGAATAAACGCTTTTGGTGCCGGATTTAAATGTGCCAGCAGCGGAACGGAACGTGAGATGTACGCTGGAGGCCCGCATGTATGCTGCTAACAGAGGACAGTACAGCGAGAAGTGGTTATCTGCACGCGCCATTCGATCGCTATCGTATAGCATCAGTTATCAATTGGTTGCCAACTGAGAGGGAACTGTCTGAGCTGCTGTGCATCAACCCGTGTGACCCAGTGGCGATGGATTTCATCACCGAGTATACCGAGGAGGAACGGTTAAAAATTGAACAAGATTTCTTACGCCTTAATGGTTTGTACTGCTCGAGCAAGGTATTGCGCTCCGTGTGGGTTTGCTAATTTATCTTTTGTTGTCTATTTGTTTCTACTTACAGATAAATGTTATCTGGATCATGCTGGCACGGCACTGTACGGAGCGTCACAACTCCGTGCCGTCCAAGAGCAGCTTGTCGGTGGCTTGTACTGTAATCCGCATACCAGCCGCACAATGGAGGACCTAATCGATCTGGTACGGTATCGAGTTCTGCGCTGGTTTAATACGCGACCCTCCGAGTACAGTCTGGTGTTTACTTCTGGTACGACCGCTAGCCTTAGGCTGCTTGGTGAGACGTTCTGCTTCGGAGAACCGGACACGGTAGGATCGTTCGTGTATCTGCGCGACAGTCACACGTCCGTGTTGGGAATGCGCGAAATTGTACGAACCGAGCGTATTCGTCCGATCGAGCGCATGGACCTGCTGCAGGTTCTCAACGAACCGAAAGGTCCCCATCAGCGCCACCGACCTTCAATGCTCGTGTTTCCAGCGCAGTGCAACTTTAACGGTGTAAAGTACCCACTCGAACTCATTGAACTCGTAGAACGAAATGGGTTACGTGGCTATGGCGAGGACGCATTTCACGTTTGCTTGGATGCGGCCAGTTTCGTTTCCACCAGCCCGCTCGATCTTACCCGCTTTCGGCCAAGCTTTGTGTGTGTTTCCTTCTACAAAATATTTGGGTAGGTGGACTATCGCACTCCTCACGTTTGAACCGGTGTGATATAAATCTTGTATTCGTTTTTTTTTTTTTGTACAGCTATCCTACTGGGTTGGGAGCGTTATTGGTGCGTAAAGACGTGGAACACCGGCTACTGTCGGGTAAACGATATTATGGTGGCGGTACGGTTAAGATAGCGATGAGCGACCAGTACGCATTTCATGAGAAGCGGGACGCGTTATCGGAACGGTTTGAGGATGGTACGATCAATTTCCTGTCCATTGCAGCCTTGCTGCCTTGTATGGATGTGCTCGAGCGGCTTGTGCCGGGCGTAACGATGGAACGTATCCAACGGCACACGTTTCAGCTCGCACGCTACTGCTTCCGGGAGCTGCAAGGACTCCAGCACGCAAACGGTGGTCGGTTGGTGGAGTTGTATCACGACACCGCGTTTGGCGACCCNAACGAACCGAAAGGTCCCCATCAGCGCCACCGACCTTCAATGCTCGTGTTTCCAGCGCAGTGCAACTTTAACGGTGTAAAGTACCCACTCGAACTCATTGAACTCGTAGAACGAAATGGGTTACGTGGCTATGGCGAGGACGCATTTCACGTTTGCTTGGATGCGGCCAGTTTCGTTTCCACCAGCCCGCTCGATCTTACCCGCTTTCGGCCAAGCTTTGTGTGTGTTTCCTTCTACAAAATATTTGGGTAGGTGGACTATCGCACTCCTCACGTTTGAACCGGTGTGATATAAATCTTGTATTCGTTTTTTTTTTTGTACAGCTATCCTACTGGGTTGGGAGCGTTATTGGTGCGTAAAGACGTGGAACACCGGCTACTGTCGGGTAAACGATATTATGGTGGCGGTACGGTTAAGATAGCGATGAGCGACCAGTACGCATTTCATGAGAAGCGGGACGCGTTATCGGAACGGTTTGAGGATGGTACGATCAATTTCCTGTCCATTGCAGCCTTGCTGCCTTGTATGGATGTGCTCGAGCGGCTTGTGCCGGGCGTAACGATGGAACGTATCCAACGGCACACGTTTCAGCTCGCACGCTACTGCTTCCGGGAGCTGCAAGGACTCCAGCACGCAAACGGTGGTCGGTTGGTGGAGTTGTATCACGACACCGCGTTTGGCGACCCAGTTTCCCAGGGTGCAATCGTAAACTTTAACGTGCTGAACGACGATGGAGGTTACGTCGGGTTCGCAGAGGTTGCTTGTATGGCCGCAAACCACGGTATCTACCTGCGCACCGGGTGCTTCTGTAATCCGGGTGCCTGTCAACGTCATTTAAGGCTCGCCGATGCCGATCTCCTACGACACTACCGGGCAGGACATGTGTGTGGTGACGCGAACGATCTCATTGACGGACAACCGACAGGATCGGTGCGCGTTTCGTTCGGCTATTGTACGCGCCCGGCCGATATCGATCGGTTGGTGGAGATGATACGGCGATGTTACGTTCGACGTTCCCTTACCGGACCACTCGCCGGCAGCGGCTTGTCGCGGGATCAAATTCTTGCCCAGTATAAGAACTACGATAGGCCTCGCTTGGTGCAGATCTGCCTCTATCCGATAAAATCTTGTGGCCCATATCGTGTAACCGATGGCAGTTGGCCATTGGCTGCGACTGGTTTGCGTTATGATCGTACGTTCCTCATCGTCGACGAGCATGGTGTGGCGATGACGCAGAAAAAACTGCCAGAAATGTGTCGAATCCGGCCGACGGTTGCACAGAACCGCATGATGCTGCGGCATGATGAACTAGAGGACGAGCTGGTAATCGAACTCGACGAACTGGTGAATGCGGATGCAACACGTGCAGCGGTACAGCTCTGTCAGACGAAGGTATGTCGCGATAGTGTGCAAGGCGTGGATTGCGGGGACCATTGCGCGGACTGGGTGAGCCGGGCACTTGGTGTGTCCGGGTTGCGATTGTTGCGCCAGTCGGCACGGGAAGCTCGCCTGCAGCAGCGAACGACGAGAGAACTGTCGCTTAACAATCAGGCCCAGCTGTTGCTTATCAATCGTACTTCCGTGCGATGGTTGCGCGACAAGGTAGACGACTGGGATGGGGCCGAGATGCCTTCGCTCGATTCACTTGTCGATCGTTTCCGGGGTAATTTGATAATCGAAACGGCCCGTCCACTGGAGGAATCGGATTGGCACCAAGTCCGAATAGGGCAGAGTGGATTTTGCGTCGATGGTCCCTGCACCCGTTGTCAGATGATCTGCATCGACCAGTCGAGTGGCGAACGTACGGCCGAACCGCTGCGTACAATCAGCCGCGAGTTTGGTGGACGGATGCGTTTCGGTGTGTATTTGTCACATGACGATAACGACCACGATGGTGAACCAGCCGAAAATGGTACACCTCCATTGGACAGGAACCTATCCTGTGGTGCTACGGTTTCGGGTGTAATCGAAATAGTGAAGGAATAGATTGGTTGATAGTTGGGTAAGAAATAACAGTATGCTTTTCTAATGTACGCGATGACGAATGTGTAACATCATGTATAGGATGGTTCAATAAAAAAAAACCTCTAAAAATAAGCAACGACTAGTATGTAGCTGTTTTTAAACCCCTCTACTGCACCACGCAGTCGGTGATTGGTTGTTCGGTCACTTTGTTCACGGGCAGACCGTCCCGCGCATTGCGTACGTTCTGCACCACCTCATCATAACGTGGGAAGGCCAATGAGCTTAGCTTCGAGTGTACCAGTGTATCGTTAATTTGCACCTCGAACGAACCGCGTCTACCGGTTCGACATACGACTTCCGCTTCGGGGATCTGTTCACGTATAACGCTCGCCAGCTCGAGGCATTGCGGTTTTGAATTGCACACATTACTACCGACGGTGGAAAATTCGATTATTAGCTAGTATCTTGATGTAATCGGGAAAGCCTTACCAGTATTCGATGTCAACATACGGGTTTCTCTTAGACTCTTCACTTAAAGGCATTTTTATAGGCAAATCACAGCCACGATAGCGTGCTTAAACCGCAGCGACTTTTGTTGTTGTTTTTGAACGCCGGTTTTAGTACAGGGCTGCTTTGGTATTTTCTGTCATAGCAATTCATAGCAATTGATTTCTCATTCAACATCGGAAGACATATGAAACTATATGTAACTCCATTTGAGGTAGAATATTGAAAAGTTTGTTGGATTGAATAAATGAAATAAATTGCATGTGCTGAAATATATGATTTCTTAAAAACATAATTTTGACGCCTTTGTAAACTTTTCTACATTTTGGCCTGTTGCAAACTCATTCGAAAATACTCATTGTTGAATGGATTGTATGGATTGTGGTTACAATAATTAAATCGAAGTATAAATCAAATTCAAATTTATTCTTTTATGTTTATTATTTAGGTTCAATTCCGTCCCTGTTAACCCTGTAGCAAGCATTCGTGGCGAAATTGTCAAAATGACGCTCGAAATGTCATCGAAGTTAGGTAACGGTCAGTTGTTACATGCTGTATCTCCCTTTACCTAAAGGAAAATATATCTTTGCTCTCGCTCTTGCTTTGGATAATGGAACATGTAGCGATGTGAAAAGGCAATAACACACAGCGGGATTTTGCCATGGCCACAAAATCAACGTTTCACTACCAACTTGTCAAGAGGTTCGGAATGAGAGCAGCTTGCTTCCACACGCACTGCTCGTAACGGTGCGCACGGTACGGTTAAGCCTAAAGTTTACACACTCGGGCAGAAATCACTATTTAGGCGGCGACGGCAACCATTCTCGTTAAAAAGCGTACCCTAAGCGTGCGTTGTGTTTGTGCGTGCGTGTTGTTATTTATCCCGTTCTATGTGGCTTTGATAAGTTAAGCATAAAATAATAATAACGGTTCCGTCGGGGCTTCTGGGTAGTTTTTTTTTCCTCGCCCTCTTCCGTCGTCACCTTCTATGAAGCCTTCTATCCCTGTCTATCGTGTCGCGAACTGGCGGGTGCTGTGATGCGTTCTCGCTCGTGCAACAACGGCCTGTGATTTATCCCCCGTTCCTTCGTACCGTGTCCGTACATTTCGTCGAGTGCGTGCGTGTGTGTGGATTAATGTGCCGTTTCCGTGAATTATCGTGCAGTGTTGGTGGTGCGTCCGGGATTTCACCGCAGAAAAGACAGTCCGGTTCGATCGATTTCGGTTGCGAAACTGCAATGGCGTATTGGTGAGTGGTTCCGTTGTTGGCCACCATTACCACCACTACCAGGTTGTAGGTTTTTTTTTTGCAACTCCGTCCAAACATCGCACGGTGGGCGAGCGAGATTAGCACGTTCGCACTGTTCTACTTTCTGTTCTTACGCTCCCGCCATCACCACCCAATCCCCTCGCAACGCATAATCCGCTCAGGTTGTGGAGAAAGAGGTGAAAAGAAGGTGTAAGCCCCATCAACCGTGACACAGAACGAAACCCGCAAAGGGCCAATCAACCCGACCAAAACAGCAACCAACCATCAACCGCATACAGCAACTGGAAGCAACATACCTGCCACTCCACGAAGCATTCCAGCGCTGGGTTTGCCGTATATGAACATAGCTGTAAACACATAAGCTGGGCCAAGAAAAGCAATAGACGAAGCCTAGACGACACGCGCGCGCTAATGTGTGTGTGGTAACGCGGGAAATTGGTAATTAGCGAAGGAAAGAAGGATGTCCACCTTGACTGACGGTCCACGAGCTTTCACCAGGCAGCAAAGGTGTAAATAATACGAAACCAAATCCACGATATAGTAACTGACAGCCCTCTCACAGCACCAGCATATTATACTCCTACGCCGGTAATGGCACGATAGCTGGCCGCAGCAGCAAACGCAATCGATCGATTTGCGGAAAACGTCCGAGCGAAATTGCTCCATCGGCAGATAGTCTGGCCAAAGAAAACGTTTTCCCATACGAAACGGCCGTGTGGAAACGGTCTAAAAAGAAGGAGTAAAGGGCGCCGTACACTTGGCACACCCGCTCTGTTGCTACCTGAAGCGTTGGAAAATCCCGGAAACAAAGGCTTTCTAGCCTGCAGTTCGAAGAAGAAGAACGTATCAACCTGCGAGTGTCCTTCAACTCTACCTCAACAAGAACTACCCTGCCCGGCAGAACAAGAGACCGAGAGTGATACAAAGTAAAGAAAGAGAAAGAGAAGGAGAGAGATAGAGAGAAAAGTCGGGAACCAAATACGGGTTGAAACGGGTTTTTATTGTGTGGTCGCGTGAAAGGAAGCTGCTGGAATAATTGTAAGGGCTTACGGGCGAAGCTGTGCTGGCGTGAATGTATGCGACTGTCACACACAGATTCGCACATTCGCCAAACCAAGGAGCGCGTCTAGGAACGGTCAAGGTCGTACCGTGCGTAAACCCACCGTAATACAAAGGGCAGCGATATGTTACCCACGTACCAACGGGTTAGCAGCGGTACCGGCAGCAGTGGCCCGGCGAACGGATCCGTCACAAATCCGCTGCTCGGTCGGCGATCGTTCCGGTCGAGGGAGAAATGTCTCATCTTGCTCGTAATGTCCACGTTCGGCTTCGTCTGCTTCGGGGGCTTCTTCTTTCTGCCGGACAACTTTAGCGCGGACCGGGTGCTGAAGGCGTACAAACAGTTTCAGCGGGCGGGACCGGAAATCTTCATACCGGCACCGCCGCCCGCCCACGGACGTACCGGCGAGGAGGACATCCACAAGCAGGACGATCGGGTGAAGCTGCAGGAGAAGATACGGAAGGAGCTGCCGGACGATTTCCTCGAAAAGCCGGACACGGGCGGCGGTGACGATGGGGGTGGTGGGGGCGGCGGAGGTGAGGAACCCGATGGGGCCGGTGAGCAGCGGGAGGGCGGCGGTCCAATCGATGAGCCGGACCAAGCGAACCGGCTACCCGGCGGTGTTGGTGTGGTGGCCGGACCGGCCATCGAGGGCCCGGACGGTGTTGTCCAGCCGCCCCAGAACGGGCTGGAGCAGGAGGATGGTCCGGAGCAGGAACAGGCGGATCGGCGCCCCCACGCATCCCGGTTACCAGCCGGGCTTATCTTTAACGCGACCGTTGGGGAGGACCCGGATCCAGCAGTGCGGGAGAAACGCAACAAAGTAAAGGAGGTAAGTGTGTGCGGGATGATGGGTGGGTGAAAAGGGGTTTACAAATCCAACATGGCAACCACAATGATAAGTCACTTATCATTGCACCGACTACAAGGTACTGCACACGATAAACATGAAAAGAAAAGCAATTTGAAAGTAAAACTGATGGGGGTGGTTAGCGTGGGCGTCGTTATAGCGGGGGAAACGCGTGTGTTCAAAGGCAATGTACACGAAAGGGAGTATGGGTTTCCGGTACATCAGATCGATGGGAGGGAGTGGTTCTGCTGGCGTTAATCAATTAATTGAACTACATAAAAGGGGGGAGCAACTGCATGCATCTAGGGCCGGTTATTATTTGCCCGATTACAGCAGGCAAACTGCACTGAGTGACGTGCACACAAATGTGTACCGTTTGTTGTGGTTTTTCGTATGCACTTATTTACGTGTGCCACCTATATTGCAAGTTATGGCTGCATCCTGCCTGTTGCGTTGGCTGCAATTTATCGCTACACTAATAGGCGTATAGTCGTATGTGTTTTTTTTTTTTTTTATTTCACCTTGTTTTTCGCTGCTTTTCCGCCGCACTTGCAAGCGCTTGTGTCCATGTTGACAGGGCTGGCAGTGGTAAATATTGGCGCTAGGCAAACATCGACGAAGAAAAAGACGAAAAACACCAATAGGTGCGGAACGACGAACGTGGTGTGCTGCATTTGAATAGTAATTGCCTTCTCTGTTCTTAGAAATGTAAGAAATGTATGTTCTACCGCGAATAAAACAAAAAGAAGCTTGGAATACTTTACTCTTAACAGTTTCAAATACTTGTATTGTCGAGTACCAGCGGCAAGCATCAAAGTAGTTTTTATTTCTGTTAAAAAAAAAATTGTTGCAAAATTTCTGTTAAAGTGTACAGTGTGTATTGGCACTGATCGCTTTACGCATTTATCAGCTGTTAATGGATGAATAGGAAACTCCTGTCTTCATTTTCACTCATGCTTTAGTACACGCTGCAGGCAAGGTCCATTAACAACAGTATCGACGGATTGTCACGATTAAGGATTGTGGTTGTGTAAAACCTTTAAAACCACTGCCATCATTCCACTAGCCAGTGGCGAGTGAACGCGTTGATAGGGATAGCCGGAACTCAATGTCTTTGAACAGAGTACAGGTCGGTCCGTCCAGAGCGATTTGACAGCACAAACCGAAATGAGGAAGAAGACCGCCCGGATCAAAACATGCGTTGTTGTTATGATCCGAGCATACATGTATTGTGCTGCACAGAGCAGTTGTGATGGAATGGAAACGAAATATTCAGGTTGCTGGGCTTCAGAATGCTTTAAATAAACGATACGTTTTAACAGATGATGATAATCTTAACGAAAATTCAGATAGCAATCATTTTTATCGGGGGACCATAGCTGGAGTCCGAGATTCCGGGACAGGTAATTCATTCAACAGGAATATGAGCTATATTAGCTATATTGTCGAACTTGAAGATAACCTTTCCATATTATTCACATACTTTTGGTAAACTACTTCACAGATCACAAGTTATAAAACAAATAATTTCTAGATGTAAAAAGCATAAATAATCTCATGATCAAAACTGGTGCTTGTTTTTATACGGGAGATTTTCAGATCGGAACTGTCAAAATTGCTTGTCTGTGTGTTAGTAAGAAAACGAGCGACGGACCGACCTGTACTCTGTTCATAGACCTTGGCCGGAACTAATGGGATATGAAATAGTAATTACGCTTCCGTCTTCCATTATCGTACCCATCCAGCCGCTCGCCGTCGGAGCATTATTTAACCCAGTTTAAAGACAAACTGATGATTGTACATTTGCGATCTGTTCCCCGGGGCGCATGGGCAATTTAGGTCAACCCAAATCTGTTCGCAAATGTGAGGTTTGGATTTGCAGTGTACTATCAGCATTACTCATGAGTAGGAAGTGATACATCAATGCCGGAGATCGCATCAGTGACCTACCACAAGCTTTCCGATCGAAGACCGCTCAATATACCATTGCATCACATCCACTTGTGTGGCCTGCGCCCTATCTGCTCGGCCTCATCTGTGCTAAGATTTGCAAACGTTTATTACTGGGATGCTGAATCTTGCGCAAAACTAAAAATACACCTTCGCACTAACGCGAAACGTGCACTAAACGGTTCCCCTAAAATGCCACATTTTGCCCGATAAACGCGACCATTCGTGGCGTTTACGTGGAATGTTTATCACACGAAAAAGTAAAACAAATAAACACTGGACACATTTCTGCATAAACGTATGCAAATAGCTTTTATCACAACAGATACATTACACCGCTGTGCGTTTGCTTGTTTTTTTTGTTGTTGTGTGCAATTATTTTATATTTTTTGTTGTTTGGTTTAAAGCAAGAAGCTACTATTTTCATCCCACCACATACATACTGTGCACCGGTCTCGCACGCTATCGGTTTTCGCGTACACTCCGAATCGAAATGTTGCCATGGTTTGCGCTTTAATTGGAAGTGTAAAAAAAATGGTGAAATACATACAATTCCGCTTTTCCAGACCCTCGTTTTGCGTATCGTAGCAATGTGCGCCGGGTGAATCGAGGCGCACATTGCGAGGAGTAAATCGGAAAAATACGGCTCAGGGGAGATAGATAATGCAAAAACAAAAAACAAAAAACAGGCCAAAATATATCAGCTTTTGCACCTTGTTTTTTGTTTGTTTGGTTGCTGCTAACGTGCGGGTTGCTTTATTACCACGCACCGCGCAATTTGCAACAATTTTTCCAACTTGTTTTGGTTGTGTTGTTTTTGGTGCTATTGCGTGATTTTCGGCTGGTTTCCACAATCGTTTTTTGTTTTTGTTTGTGTTTGTGTTTTTTTTTCTGTTTCGTTTTTGTTTTTGTTTTCGGTTTTGTAATCTTTGTACTTTATTTCGGCTGTTGATCTGTTTGCCTATCGCTGGTTTGCATTACAATGGCGGTGCGCTTGATTTTACTGTTGCCGTGGACTGCCCGCGTATGTGCCCAATCTGCGGGCGTGTTTTTGTGGTGCCGAAGGTCAAGGCCAGGACCAGGTTGCTGGCGAAATAATGGAATCGTGAATGGATCGAAGGGAAGTAATGGCTGAACGCTGCAAAGCTGTGCGATGTTTCCGGTACAGTGCGTCGTCGCTGTCGCTTCGGTGTGTAGGTTTTCGGCAAACTGCCGGGGCCTGTACGCTTACCGCGCGCGTTTGTGTGTATATGTTACTATATTTGTGGCCACGTGGAGGCCATGATTATCAATTTCATGCGGTGGCTACCAGTATTGCTGCCGAGTCAGCGAGAAAGCCATAGCCCTTTTAACGTCTTTCACCCTTGCTGTAGAAGATATGGTTTGACGCTTCGCAACATGTTTGCGTAACTGTGTTGCTACGGATGTATTGTTCGGCTACTTCAGATGTGTCAAACTCATTTGATTGGCAGGCCGCATTCACACATTTCCGATAATTCGCGGCCCGCAAAGTTGAACTTGAAAAGAATATCAACATGGTTCACCAAAATACGTTTTAAAAATACCTGAAACTGGGTTACTACAATGTCCTACCTGACCGGAGAGCTATGGTCCAATCAATTTACTATGTGCTATGGGTAAACTGTTTGAGAGGTTAGTCCACGACCGTTTTCTTGGGTGTCTCATATAGAGCCCAACGCAGTAAGGTTTTGCGTCCGGGTCACTCCGCTACACACCAGTTGCTCTCAGGCTTAAGCTTAAGCTTTCAAAACAACAGACGACCTTTAAAGTCCACTTAAAGTCCATTGCCTGGAAAAGACGTTCGATAACGTTTGGCATGGTGGACTAATTCACCAACTAGCTGGTTTTTGGACTACCTATGTACTTATTTTAGATCAGTAATATTTACTTGGATGGATGGACGTTTACGGTGGCTTTGAGCTCTAAGTTGTCTAACCCCTTACCCATTCACAGAGGAATACCTCAAGGTAGTTTGCTGAGACCTCTATTGTACGTCTTGAACACAGCAGTTGTTCGGAAATCGATGGAAATTTTGACTGTGTCGCATAATGGTAGTGTCCATATCGGTGTCCACGTTTATGTACGTGTCTGTCCGTTTCTGAACAGTAGACGCATATCTAATTCTACACCTGTAATTCAACACATATCTGATTCAAGGAGTAATTGAGTTTACCTAGCATTTTGGAACAAGCAGGATTCGAGTTACTGTAAATATACGGCCTGGCCGTTCTACCGAGAATAAAAAAAAACAAACAAACAAACAAAAGAGTTACTGTAGAACAATCTAGATTGATTGTAAAATAACATTAGATTGTTGGGTAATCCAAGCTTTTAACATAAAATCTAGCGGGCCGCATCCAAAGTCTACGAGGGCCGCCAGTTTGACACACCTGGGCTACTTGTTAATATTTTTCCTAGCGTTCGGGTGTGGTAGCTTTCTTTGCTGGCTAAATGAAAGATAGCTCAATTTCTATCCACACACGTAGCGTAGCATATTTAAAATTAAAGCATGAACTACGTTAGTAAATTGAAGTACCGTGAAGCTTAAAACAGTTGGTATGCATGTTACTGGTTACTGGCACGATCCACTCTCTATCTACACGAACCAGAAAAAAGTGTCGAAATAGCGAATCTTATATAAATCCAGCCACCGCCATCGTACGTGCCAAGTACCGTTGTTGAGCAGATGACACACGCACACAGCAGCCGCCAACTCAGCAGTGGTAGAAAGTATGGCACGGAGCGTTCTAATTAATACAATCGAGATTATCGCTTTACATTCGCCTTGAGCCTTGAATAATGGTAGCAAATGTTTTCCAGCCGTAGCGAATCGACGCCACACACATGTGTGTGCATCCGTCTGGTTCTTCGGGTTCATTGGCATACGTGCCGTATATACATACACACACAAAAACACACACACAAGTGTACGCGCTCTTACTCTGCCTGTCTGCGTTCGAATCGCCCGCAAAGATGCGGATTGGTTCGTGCGAAATTCTAGTGCCCGTTGTCGCCCCGTGTGCCCCAACCGCGGCTACCCGCGCGACATTCGTCACCATAATTGGGCCGGCTAGTGTGACAAGCGCGTGTGACGTGGCCTATGGTGCTGCCAGCAAGGCAAGCAAGATCTACATCGTTATGTCTTCCATGACACGGGCACGCACGGGTTGTGGTGTTGGTAATCAGCGCACACACACACACACACACGCCTACTATAACACCGCTGTTCCCCTATCCCCCCGTCATACGCGTACCGACGCGCCGTCGCTTATCTTTGATTCTGCCCACTTCCACACCAAGTGCGATCAAGATTGGTTATATCTCGGCATCGCGCGTACAATAGCCGTATCGAACACCAATGGGCTACCAAAGCGGATATGCCAGCATGCAGAATCACATGGCGCTGTTCGTTGAACGAAGAACAAACAAACAGAAAAACAACTAACAAATGAACGAAGCCTAAGAAGATCGTGATCCGATCGCGATTTATACATGTGCATCGCCGTGTGACGCACGACCGCTGTTGCTTGTCGAATGTTGTGCCATCGTCGTGTTTTTTTATGGGCGACGATAGAAACCTTCTTATGCATGGGACGTTTCGAAGCAGCAAGAGAAAAAGAAATACAACAAACCCATAAAGTGATTTGCTCCAGTTTCGCTCCCCGTCCCGACGGTTGTGCAACTTCTTCTTCAGCATCAAACACGGTGTGGGGTCGGGGGAGTAAAAAACAAAAAAAAAAAACAGGGAAAATGGAAATGGAAATGGAAACGATGGAATGAATAGCATTTTGCACCGTGCATTCAACCGTGCAAGTGCATCATTTGCAACTCACCGGCATTGGTACGTACCACCAAACCCGTGAAGTGGACGAAAAGCACCCCCGGGGTGAGCTATGTTTGCGAAATGGTTTTACTTTTCTGCGATGCCCTTGCGCAAATACGGGTTCCCATGTCGGCACGCAGCAACATAACTGCCGCGTTGTTTTTTTTTTGTTATCTCTCGATGGTTTAGAAGCCCTGTGTCGGTGTCCAGTTGGTGAAACTTTGCAAAGCGCTTATTCAAAAACAAAACAAAACAAAAGAAAAAGGAGAAAGAATTAGACACGATCTAAGCAAAAGCGAAACCAGCGAGCAAATGGTGAGAAACTGTGGTGTTTGCTTGTGCAAAGCGGCTGGAATCTGGTGGACGCGGGTAAGGTCGTGCTCGCTATGTACCGTCGGTTCTATTTTTAACCGTTTGGGAATTAAAAGATTCGTGTTGAATTAAACAAAAGAGAGAGAGAGAGAGAGAGAGAAGAGACAGCACACGCCAACCGGTAAAACCCGCTAAACGGTTCCTGAATGGTTCGAGATTCCAGCTTGTTCGGTAGTGAACTCGCTGAAGGAACTTTTACCCACACCAGCACGCTTTCAATGCTAATCAGCAAATCTGGTTGCTATAAAGTTTTAACAGGGCCGTGCCACCTTCACATCCAAGTTGGTTTTGTTTTTGTTAAAGCTTCATGATGGTGAGATAAAATGACAAAGCAAATGTGATTTATGCGGTACCGTGAATGTAATGTAATGTGCTGTGTTTGTAAGCGTTTTAACACCTTATTATAGCATTGCGAGTGCTTGCATATCTTGCTGGTATCGGTTTGCTGTAACAGCGCGATGAGATAGCGGACAACTATCGCAATCAGATCTTCTACCACGCAATAAATCGAGAAAAGGCTTTTGGAAATAAATGCAATCTACACATAAACTACTTTTCATTGGATGTAAAAGGTTCATTTAACGCCAAAATAAAAATCACTCCAACCGGAAAGGTTCACAAAGTTGAGCCCAATCTTGTATAAACACCTTTTTTTATGAATGAATTAATCTACGCAAGAGAAATGTACAGGTTGGGAAGCGCATTTATTCCGGATTTTCCATCGTTATTCGTAATCAACGATGACTAACGGCCTACAACTTGAATGATCCGAAGCTGTAGACAACCCATATTAAGCATTAGTCTATGAAAAAGTTGCGGCAGCATTTGTTGAATGGCAACAAACTTTGAAGGTCTATAAACATCATAGTTGCAACAAGGAAAATAGTTATGCCAAATTGAATGTTTTCAATATTTTCATACAAACAGTATTCGAACATGAATTTCGAAGAGTGGCAGTAACATTCGCAAATGAATGAAAATGTTTTGTTTTTCTTTTTGTCACAAAAAAGTGCCCGCAGTATGAATTTGACATTTCTTCCAAACGATTTGGCAACAAAAGTGCCCGCAACATTGTCATAAGCCCGGCCCTAAGCACTAACATCCATCTAACAAGACAAATTCGACCTGCATAGAACGTGCCAGACCAACAAGATATTGAGCAAGACATTTTGAACGCACCTCGCAAGTGTTTACACCTTGGCAATCCGCACACAATGAGCAGTGGTTTGTTTCGATTCTGAACTAACAGTTCCCAGACGACAACCGTATAGACATAGCGCACGCTTCGAACAGCGTCATGTTTGTCTAGCATGTCCTACCGCTGAGAGAGCGCTGCCTAATGTTTCTTCGCCTTCGCATATGCAACACGCTTGCCATGAGCGAGCGCGCCTTACCTCTAGGCAACCCGCATAGCACCACTCGTTCGCATGTTTTGCCGCGTGTCTGCTGTGAAACAGTAACTGAAATGGAATTTTATTGGCTTCTGTGCACCATGTATGACACTCAAATTAGTAACGGAGTGCAACGAGAAAAAAAAAGTATAATGTGCAATGAAAGCGAATAACTTACTTGCCTGAAGCAATAGTATGTAGGGAAATGGAACTTCGTTGTTATGCGTTGAATGGCCGCTAATCGGAGCGAGAGAAAACGGTCCGTGGTCGTGGTGTGTTTATTTTCACCGTATCTTTGTTGCTGCCGGGGGCGGGCAAATCGAGTGAAAGACAAAGAAAAGCCTGTGCGTGCGTGTGTTTATTTATTTGCATGAGGGTGCTTACAGCACAGGGTACATCGCCATACTGCTAGATAGTTACATTCGGCGTCAAGTCAGTTCCATCCAATTGCCGCTAGTGAGTGAGCGGCCAAAAGGAACGGTGTGATGCTCGGTCAAGCTTTATGCAATTCTGACGTACCTTCTTTCTCCGAACTGAGCAACATAGATACGGATCATCTTTGGTACAAGTACACAACGTGGCGGAAAGAGCCGAAAAAAAAAATTCCCGAAGCCTACTTTCTCCAGAGAAATTCGCGCACCTTTGCTTTAACGCACCGTGCGGACAAGACACCGAAGGCAATGAGGGGAATAAAATAGGCCACTGCCAGTCGGAGACATTGGGAGTTTGGCCCCCTCGATGGTCACAGAGTGTCTGTCGCCTCAAACCAGCAGCGACTCATTCCCTCCCAGCGCCGGCGTGTCGGTTGGCCTCAATTTGCATTGCCGAATGCAATTAAATCCATACATCGCGATTTTTGGCTATTTTCCGCACACCGAATGTGTATGTTTGCGAACCCTTTCTGTGACGGAAGCATATATTTAACTTCTGTTGTGTTCCGTTGTGTTTTGGTTTAGAGTAAATGAACGGAAGTGACTGTTGGCGGAAGTGGGTCTTTTTCGCCCGTGTGGCGTGAGACGGCGAAATAAGGCACAGTTCTACCACGTCTGTAACACTGTAAATACAGGTGACAAAAAGAAGGAGACTTATTATAAGAATTGTACAATGGCTGTATACTGGAACAGAGCGGCTACTTAAGACGCCATTTGTTTGTAGGAAATTCTCGCCTCAGCTCTTGTCTTTGTGCGAGGTCATTAAAATGAACCGAAACTGATGCGTTGTGCCCTAGAATTCAGGTTCCAACAAAACACCGATAGGAAATCGTAAGGTACGATCGATTCGACCCAACGAAATGCCGCAGACGATGAGGCGGAAGTGTTAATCTCTACTCCACCGCAACATAACGACCGTTCAACCTTACCTTAAACCTCAAAACGGGTCGATCCGGCCGCATGTGGAGCGGACGGCTACTGGTGCGTCACATCGTACGATTCTGATTACGGACACCGATTGCCTCACCGTCGGCCATCCACGACACGACGTGTCCTTATCGGTGCTGGCTCCGCCTCTGGCTGGCCTGCCGCCATATTGCGCTGATCCAAGAAATCCAAGAAACTGATACGTGCGCGTCAAGATGATAGTACGCGAGGTGTAGTGTGAGGTCATCGCGGATTGCCGGCGTAGCTTCGCAGTGTTCGGTGGCAAGGTACAACATTATTGTCTTTCAAGGATGATCTCGAAGCAAAGTCTCTTCGGCAATTCCACCGAATAGTTCGTCTTCTCGCACCTTATCTGCCAAGGTGATTTCTACTAGTTTTTTTTTGTTTGCCGTCTAAATGAGTGGGGATTTAACTGAACAAGACAATCATAACGAACGATTACCAACATATAGGACTTTGGATCTTTAAGAAGTTGAACAATTTCGAAAACATTTTACACAAACAAACAACTACCAAAGCCCACAACCTGACATTTTGCTAAGCCGAATCTTCAACCTTGCTCTCGTAGACGTTTGGCCTGATCGACGGCTGGTGATGTCGATCCTTGGCGGCCATTTGTTTTTGGAATCAGAAGCATTCACCCGCAACGAGCATTGCACACGGCGTTGTGGGCTGTCTTCATGTTTTTTGGTGCACCCAGCGTGGCGCTCTTTGTGGCGTATTACCCAGACAGATGGTTTGCCGCAACGGTTTGCTTCTTTGGTTTCGGCACAGGAAACCGGTGGCAATGTGCGCCGTGTACTCGTCCTTGGCAAGCACGTATGGAGTGAGTCTTCGCGTCCACACCTCGCGCGGAGGTCCAACCAGCGTGGCGGAGTGGTGTTACGATCAATTTGCTAATGGTGGGTACGGCCGGTGTTGACCTCTACATGCAGTGAAGCATATATGCATTTGAATGATGCGTTTGCCTGTTGCTGTTGGTGGTGGATTGCATGATCAGTGCGCCACCTTCGCCGGTGGCTCTCTAACCGTGCTGCTGCACGGACCGGCTTACGCAGCACGGGGCAAAGGACCGTCACATGTCCAGCCAAAAGGCGCTTGCATTAATATGGGTAGAGTGAGGGGGGTGGGGATGGAAATGTGTATATAGGAAGGGGATGTTGGACACATACCGGATAAAGCCTCACCTCGACAGAAACGATAAACAACCGTTCCCACTAGCTGATTTCCGCGTAACCTTTCAATTGCACGATGCAAACTGAAGGATTGAGCCGTTTTTTTTTTTGGTATTCCTCCTCTCCGTTGTGCATTCGTGTGACATTTTAACCCATTCCACCACCAACTACACGCTTGGTGGGGTTTATCTAAAGGCGCGTAAACATTGTACACCGAAGAGAAGGTTGGGCTATACGGAGCGTAAAGAAATCATAGCCGTGCGCAGACACGAGCTGAAGACGGTTGAGTGCGCGCGACAAACTGCTCACGCACAAAACCTTCGCTAAAACTACACGAGAGAGCTGATCGCACAGAAGGACGCGATCGCGAACAAAAAAAGAAATCACGAAAGAGCACGCACCTAATGAAGCGATCAAGAGCAGAGCAAAGAGCGAGAGAGAGAGAGAGAGAGAGAGAGAGAGAGAAAGAGAGAGAGAGAGAGAGAGAAGGGCGATTTTGTTGCACCGGAGCACTATGAGCAGTGTGCCAAGCAAAGCTTGTCTATTTAGCTTTATGGAAGAAATAAGTCTACTAAGCCAGCACTGGCTGGCTGGCTGGTCTAGCAGAATTTTTTTTACAAAAGTATGAAAAAATTGTACTTCTGAAGTCGGATGTTTGAACTTTCTAGATACATACAGTTCAGATTTGGCACTATTTGTATGTTTCGTTTGTGTTAATGCTTTTGACAGTAAGCAATGCTTGATTGAAGGTTTGCGAAGGAAAATAATTTCATCTGAGCTGCTACGGCACGATCGCTGCCCATAGTGCGAGAGATGTGATGAACCGTCATCGATCGGCAGTAGAGTGCCGTTTGCCGGTGTACGCCAGTCTGTCAAACGACGCCGCCCGCACCAGTACCGAACAGACGGAGGACGTGCAGACGCGCCATTTCCGGCGCTTCGGTTGCAGTGTAGTTGTGTGCGAGGAACCGGGACGCTGTGGTGACGCGTGACTCCCCGATCGTCCGGTTGGTTTGGAACGATCGGCGTGGCTAGGCGACCTTGATTTTGGGCCAGTGCTGGGTACATACCCCGATCCGTTCGCTGAGTTCGCTGACACTGCACAACCAGGTTGGAGTGGATCGAGTGCACAGCTAGATCGAGAATAAAGTAAACCGGTTGCCAAACCTTTCAACGCATCTAGTAGCAAACGTTGCAAACCGGTCCCGGCGGCATCATTTGGCGATTGGCCGTAATTTCGCACACGTCAACGTGGGTGGTTCGGATGTTACCGGAAAGCGGTCACCATTTAGCTACCGGCTGTGAAGCATGATAAGAAATTCACCCGACCATCAACGTGTGCCATATTCCTGCACCGATCCTAATCAACCTTCAGCGGCGTGAACCGAACGACCCATACTAGAGTGAATCGCGCGTTACCACGTGCCTGGAGGGTTTGAGTTTTCGCTCTCACTAAGCGGTCGCCTTTTAAATCTGCGACAGGTGCCAGTGAGAGGGGAGTGGATCTTGCAACGCAGGCAAAGAAGACCGGAGTGTGGCTCCGGTTCGGACAGCTGATCACTACAATCACACGCAGCGCACGGTTGTGCCTTTCCCTATCAACTTGTGTTTGTGTTGTTGTTTTCAATTTGTTGGTGTGCGTGTGTCGGTGAATCCTGCGGCAAGTGTTGTTGATTAGCCGTGGTGCCGATCAGTGCAACAGGTAGCGTAGAACGGAGGACGTAGTCGTCACTGAAAATGGCGGCACGGTGCGTTCGATAGCAAGGTTGCTGCGGTGTACTAAGCGACGGAAGAGGTTACACTACGCGCACCGAGCGTAGAGAGCGAGAGTGGTGATCTTGCATATACACTGCCTTCCGACACAACCAAAGCGTAACTAAGCTGTCAGTGCGCGCGCGCGTGTGTGTGTGTGCGTGTGGTGTTAAATATCTCATCGATCGAATAGGCGGCGGTGTAGCAAAGACATTTTCAAACGCAAGCATTTAAAGTAAAACGTGGCTGGAAATAGGCCTATAACCTCTCATAATGAGTGCTGTTGCTACGGCTATGTTTCTGGTGGCAATGACCGGTGTTACGTTGGTGGTGCGTCAGCAGCGGGACCTCGATCCACAGCAAACCATCCCGCATCGCTACCAGGAGCGGCTGCTCGACTACGACGATCACGTCCGGTTCAGTGGGCTCGGTACGGGACCGACCGAACCGGAGCTGGATCCGCACCATCCGCGCTACTACCATTACGCGCACAGCAAGCGCGAACTGGCACCGGCGGTGCCAGCACCCGACCCGACGTTGGATGCAGCAAACGACGAGGAAACGCGGGTCCGCCGATCGCTGTACGATAGTGCATCGTACGTGCCGCAGTACGTCAACGCAACCGGTTGGTTACGCATCGAGAACATCCCGGCCACCGACGACGCGGACGTTGGTCCCGGTGGTTCGATTGACCACGAAAAGCGCGACCACGTGCGACAGGTCTGTGTATGCTGATGTGTGTTTCTGTCCTTCTGTACCCGCTCACGTGCGCTAGTGCACTGACACGACCATCAAACTTTAACGCGCTGTTTGGAAATCTGTCTCTTCCGTTCAACAAAGGCATATCAGCTGTCCGGCCGGTTGTTGTTAAAGCGAATGTCACACAGCGTCTTTGCACCAGCAGGTCCGATCGGCCGTGACGCGTACCGGAGCGGATGTTTGACCCATGTGTCCTTGACACAATCATCATCACCGCGTGTGTGTGTGTGTGATTCCGTTCGATTTTTACTGCATTTGCTTTTTTCTTCACATTTTCGATTTGCCATCAAATCGAGATCTTGCTCATCTTGCACTGATGGGAGTCATCTGCCACGATCAATTAGCTGGGGAGAGGCTTTTTTTTTTGAAGATTTTTTAACGACACCGTTTGTCAGCGTTGCGCAAACGACCGGCAAGGCTATGGTTGCCGACTCCGCTAGCTCGCCCGAATTGTTTGGCGATTTTGGGCTGTTGGTTGTGAAGTGGGGGCTCACGCACGGCCGTGAAACGTTTTAAAGCGCAGGCACCGTGACATTGCTATTGAGCCCGCATCGCATAGTCGTCGCGTTTGAGGGTTACAGCGAACGAACCGGCCTATCCGGGAGGTTTGCTGGGGTGTAGATGATCATCTCTGTTTGCCCAAGTGGTTCATCACGGGGCAGCATATTATTATGCATATTTGCATTTCCCGAACGTTGAACTGCGGACCCCGGTTTTGCTATCGGGCGTGCGCTTCCGCAGTCGGTGCTGGTATTTATGATCCTTGTTTTGTGAGGTTAAGGCACTAAACTATAAGGACGCCGAGTCGCTGGCGACAGTGGCTTCGAGCGGCGGAACTACTCGCTGAGTCGGCAAACTGGTTCCAATGATGGCGATGTGTGTGTGTGTATAAGGTGTGTGGTGTAGCTTGAAAATAAACCACTCAGCAAAAGTTGTAGCAGCACCTAGCGATTGGTGATTGAAAAAAGCAAAACTCTAAACAATTATATCGTACACTGGTGCAGTCGTCGCAAACAGAATGCGATCGTGGAAAAAAGCAGTACCGAATAGTTGCAACTGTTTACTTTAAGTTAATGAGACGTTACACATGATCGAAGAGCTATGTTCGAGAACAATCGGAGCGCTGGTGGTGTAATCGGTTTCTAGTATCAACCCCTTTTTTTTCTCTCTCTCTAAAAGAAATCCATCAACAACGGTTGACACAATTTGTAAACGTGGCCTCGCGCAAAACGAGGCCAACGCTTGGCTTTAAAATTGTTTGTCTATGTTCGCTCCTTTCCATCAAATACATTCTCATTAACGGCTCGGTTTTTTTTCTCCCCCCTTTTGCAGATGATGCAGCATGCCTGGAGCAACTACAAGCTGTATGCGTGGGGCAAGAACGAGCTCCGACCGCTGTCGAAGCGTGGCCACAGCAACAGCATCTTCGGCTCGTTCGATCTCGGTGCCACGATCGTGGACGGGCTGGACACGCTGTATTTGATGGGCCTGCACAAAGAGTTCGACGAGGGGCGCGAATGGGTCGAGCGCAAGTTTACGCTGCAGAACGTGGACGCGGAGCTGTCCGTGTTCGAGACGAACATACGCTTCATCGGTGGCTTTCTCACCTGCTACGCCTTCACCGGCGATCGGCTGTTCCTCGAGAAGGCACGGTACGTTGCGGATAAGCTGCTGCCCGCGTTCCAGACACCGACCGGTATCCCGTACGCACTGGTTAACGTACACAATGGGGTAAGTTGGACCGTGGCTAATACACTTACCGTTGGACATTTCCATTTTAGCTTTCGCCTTTCGGGCACGATCTTACTCTGGGCTCGTAGTTAGCGACGCAACTAGAATAGACACTCACGCACGTAGTTTGGCGCGCAATTTTAGAAGGCAACCAACCAACCTCCGTGAACATGCCAAACGGGCGACAAGCAGCGAGCATCTGATTTATTTTCAAACCAAATTTGCATGTATTTGCTCTATTCTGTGCTCATCTTCTTTTGGTATAATCCCGCATCCTTACCGTTCCATTCGAGCGATGTCACACACATTCATGCTGGGGCTCCGTTTCAGTGCTTAACTGCTCTTGCTTTTGGTTTTTTTTTCTTAAACCACTATAATACAAACTTATGATGCATCCCTACTTTAGCAAGTCGAGCTGACCTTTGTCTTCACCACACCCCAGTACACCGATCACTGTACAGTCGGTGTGGTGTGGTTATGTATCTATCTATGCGCACCAATAATACATTGCCCCAACCCCGTTTTGTGCGGTGCGGCTGTAGAATGTGGGCGATCCTAATGGGTATACCGATAACTTTTGTTTTTCCTTCTCTTTTGCCATCACACCGTCCATGTTCGCCGATCGGTCGGATCGGTGCGGAAAAATAAAATGTCACACTACTATCCGCCTATGGTCTACTACTACTACTACTACTACTACTACTACTACTACTGCTAAATACCTAAACTCACATGATACACGTAACGCTAAACCGGAAACCTGATGTGTGTGTACTGCAAATGATAACCACAACATCCAACCATCCACCTTCCGGTCCGGTTTTTTTGTTTTGTTTTTGTTTTGTCGGTGGTCCCCAATCCCCAATCCCGCCCTACCATGTTGCATCATCTTGTGTGCCTGTGTATGTGATCCGCCGTACAACGTGTTGTGCTGCTTCGGTGTGTCTTGCCGAACTGTGGCAACAACTGCCTCGCAACTGCTTCCTGCCTGCTAATCCTGTCCTGTGTGTGTGCGTGTGTATTTGTCGTACAATTTCACGGTGTTTTTATCTATAATTTAATTCGTTACATTATATACCTAACATATTAAACAAACTGTTGTGTTACTGTTGACATGTCAACGTGTGTGTGTATGTGTGTGTGTGTGTGTGTTGTGTGTCCACACCACCAAACCACTGTACCGGATGTGAACCCGTATCCGTAACCGTTGTTACATGTCGAGAAAAGCCTAAAACTATGCTCGATCGTATACTTACACACGTAGAGCTATTCTTTACCACCCTGTTCTATAAGGTTAGTAAGCAAGCGGCCGTCCTGTGTCGCCTTTTCCTTCTTCTTCTTCAGTAGGTGTAGTACCCATTCTAGATAGTAGAAAGCAGTGCATTCACCTGCCAGAAAACGATACCTTAACTCTCATCTTACCTACGCAACGATGCGGTTGCTATGCGATCGGAAATGATACGGGAGAAAATGCACCTCACCACAATATCCTGTAGTGTGTTAGTGTCATCCACTCTCTGTGTGTGTCGCGCGTACAAAATGGAGTCACCATTGGAGATTAAAAGTCCGGTGTGCACACTACACTTTTCATCGACTAATTGAATGGTTTATTACCAGGATGAAAAGAAAAAAACAATGTGCCACGTCAAAAAAAAAAACACATACACACATTCATCTAGATTGCCTCTTATCATGCATATGACTTCCTTTTCTCATATCTGCCGTGGATGCGAATTTAATTGCATTTCGTTTGGCTTTGTTTTCGAAGGTGAGCAAAAATTATGGCTGGGCAAGCGGTGGCAGCAGTATCCTGTCCGAGTTCGGTACGCTGCATATGGAGTTTGCCTACCTGAGCGATATCACCGGCGACTCGGTGTATCGGGAGCGGGTCCAAACGATACGCGCGGTACTGAAGGACATCGAGAAGCCGAAGGGTCTGTACCCGAACTATCTCAACCCGAAAACGGGCAAATGGGGCCAACAGCACATGTCGCTCGGTGCGCTCGGCGACAGCTTCTACGAGTACCTGCTGAAGGCGTGGATCCAGTCCGGTCACGAGGATTGGGAAGCGCGCGAAATGTACGACGAGGCGATGCAGTCAATCATCAAGCACATGGTGCGCAGCACACCGAGCGGGCTGACGTACGTGTCCGACATGAAGTTCGACCGGCTCGAGCACAAGATGGATCATCTGGCATGCTTTGCGGGTAAGTGTGTCGCTTTTCGGGAGCGTTTAACAAGACAACGGAGTAAACCAGCGGCTTATCACCCTTGTTCCCCGTAGGTGGTCTGTTTGGGCTGGGCGGTACCTCGCTGAACAATCAGTATTCACAGCAGTACATGGAGATTGGCGAGGGACTGACCAACACATGCCACGAGAGCTACATCCGCACGTACACACGGCTCGGGCCGGAATCGTTCCGCTTCAACGATGGTGTGGAGGCGAAGGCACTGAAAGCTCAGGAAAAGTACTACATCCTGCGGCCGGAAACGTTCGAAAGTTACTTCATCATGTGGCGGCTAACCCACGATCAAAAGTATCGTGACTGGGGCTGGGATGCGGTACAGGTAAGGAGACGACCGCACTAAGCATCGCGTGTTGCTAATGGTGCTGTGTGTGTGTGTGTTTTTTTGCATTATTGCCAGGCACTTGAGAAGCACTGTCGCACACCGACAGGGTACACCGGGCTGAAGAACGTTTATCTGACCGAACCGGTAAAGGACGATGTGCAACAAAGTTTCTTCCTCGCCGAAACGCTTAAGGTAAGGGTTGCAAAGATGCTCAACGGTTACATTACAACCACTACAACTTCTTGCACGTATTATCCACCAACAGTACCTCTATCTGCTGTTTTCCGACGACTCACTGCTGCCCTTGGATGACTGGGTTTTCAACACGGAAGCACACCCATTGCCGGTGAAGGACCGAAATCCTCTATATCGTCCGGCCGCCGGTTCCAGCTCACCTTAAGTACGGACTGAAGGACCAACTTACCCTGCTAGGTTGACAGTGAATGGCGGTGGTGCAGCCGACGGTCGAATGACCGTCAGCACCATCCACAGCCTCTACCATCGATCGTGGCCACTCGATTGGAGCGCCACGATTTAAAACACACTCACACCTACACCTACCTAAATGCAAGATTTCTTATCCGTATCTGAATATGTGGAGGGTTAGTGCGACCGAGACGTGCACCGCGCCTTGGAGTCTCTACAACTCTACGTAAACGTCGGAAGCGTTAAAAATCACCCCACCCGAAACGACCAGCGATTATCTTTTCGTTTTTCTTGAGCAATGATTTTTAAGCTCCAGCAACCCACACACCAACACACATATACAAGCAATAAGGGGGCAATCATGCGCGAAACGCCTAAACATTCTTTAAAGTAGACATGCCAAACATGCTGGGAGGGTCGCTCAAGGGTATGGCAATGAATAGTTTCTACATTTGCCTAGTTGCTAGTTCGCCTGCAGTTAACGTGCCAATACGGTGTGAGGGTGTTGGAGAAAAGGGGGAAAGGGGAGGTGAAACGGGAGTGAACCGTGCTTCCCCCGTTTTGTGCCACGTTGTCGTTAGGCGTGGTGAAAGTGATGAACGAACCTTCAAAGACACCTTCCATTCGTCTCGCTCGGTAGGCTTACGACGCGAACGATTCCCGTATCCCCGTATAGCATGATATCCGAAAACAGTGGTTAGTAGCGAAGACGATTGTTTAGTGATTATGTTTTAGATACTTTTTTTTTCTTACTTTGTCTTTTCCTTTTTGTACATGGTGTACAAATAGTTATGCGTTGCACCTTAATTGTGATTATCTGCGCCAGTTTTGCGATGGAATACGGCGCAGATACAACACCGAAAAGCATGCGAGTGCTGGATTGTTACGATCATTCTAGGCGAGCAGCGTGCCGAAGACGTTTATATGTAGCTAAACGATGTGAAGCTAATCGACAAAATGGCAACCAACTATATCTAGACAAATGCACTCCTGACACACAAACACACCTATACCTAACTTTAAGTAGCTGGAGAGCGGACGGAAGAACAGCAAAAGGCGAAGGGACGCATCGTTAACAAAGGTAGAAGGTTGGGTATTATTTTGTGCACCTCTTCAGCGCACCTTCCAATACACTCAGATATTATAATATAGGGGTTTGTGTTGGGCTCGTTCAGCAGGAGCTACTCGTACCCATTAGCATACACGCACGCGTAGCGGAAAACAAAATGAAGGACACATTCTTATGCAGAGTTAGGATCTAGTAGTGATTTATAGTGATATAGACACAGCCGAGAGACTGGCACGGTCTGGATCTTTCGCTTACTGTAGCAATCGTACTATATTATGGGTCTGTCTCACACCAACACGAAGGCATGTAGTATCCAGTCGTGCAGGGTAAGAGACGACCTAAGATGACCTTCCACACGACCTAAGATGACCAGCAACAGGAACTTACTAATCCGAACACAATGCAAAATTAGAAAAGATAAAGAGCAAGAGAAAGAGAGATAAATAGAAAGAGACAGAGAGAGAGAGAGAGAGAGAGAGAGAGAGAGAGGGAGAAAGAAACAGAGAGAGAGAAAGAGAGAGAGTGAGAGATATACCGTGTAAAGGGGAAAGAAAGCCAACAAGAAGAGTGATAGTTTTTTTTTGTTTTATTATTTATGTAGAATTAAGGAACTTTCTTCTTCCATTCTGTTTATTCGTTTTTAATTTTTTGATATATTCTGTTGAGTGCTCTGAACGATAAGCAGGATGATAAATTCATCCTACCGAAAAGCAAGCGAAGGTGAAGCACTACTTGTTGTACATAGAGTGTCCGTGTGTATATGTGCCTGGATATTTTAAATAACGCGTTTCACGCCATTTTACTCGACGTCCTTTGCTTTTGGTTTGGTTTTGTATCCTTTTGTTTTTCCTGATTTCTCTCCTTTTCTCTTTCTCTCATTCTCGTATGGTGGTGTAAATTGCGAAGAAAAACAAAAAAGCAACAACATTTAAATAAGATTTAGAAAGGGTTAGGATTTAGAAAGTACCAATTTTTCTTTGAGTCCGATCATTTGGGAAAACGGTCCGAAAAAAAAATGTCATTAGTTTAAAAGCAAGAAATATACAACAAAGAGAGAAAAGAAAAAGCACACACTCACACACAAAACGATAAATGAATTTGTGAGGGAGAAAATGCAAAAAAAACACACACACACATTAATTAGCAATGATTTAGTGCTGTTAGTTGTAATAGAAATATCTATATTTCAATAAACAATTTAGATATAACGTGCATTACACTCTTATATATCTTAAACGTAATGATAATTAAAATCATAATTAAAGCAAAATGATATAGGATAGTTCGAAAATACTGTTGGTTCACAATCGTTAGTAGTAAAATGAGGGGTTTAAACAAATTAAAACAAGTGGGCATGAAATGGCCGCAACCGGGCCTTGTGTCACGGGTGTGGTGTAACCGGGATGGAGCGCTGGTAAACGAACAAGGACAACCACTAAAGAAACCAAACGCAAGCGCAACTACCAGACTAGTAGAAAATGTACAAGAAAAGAGGAGGACAGTAAAAAGGCGTGAAAACATTAGCATATTAGTGCAAAAAAGGTATAACAAATAAATCGGAGAATTAAACAAAAGGAAAAGAAAAATACAAACACTATGATTATGAATGCATGGGTATATTCGTCCATCGACTGCTGACGACAAGTAAGACATCAGACGTAACCCACTTCTACCAGCTATCCTTCTGGTGGAGATGATCGGAAATGATTGAAGGAGGCTCATACTCTTTTTAATTGGTACTTTTTTTTATTATTTTTTTAAAATTATTTCCTCGTTTTTTTGCGTTGTAATGAGAATGGGAAACCCAACTACATGATAATAATAAAGAAAGAAAACAGAAGAGCTACACAACATACAAATACACAGATTCGTTAACCAAATCGTGTAGAGGTGGAACATGTTGTGTGTTGTTTTCCGTCTAACGCATCGTATCTAAAGCATTAAATTATTAGGTTCGTACCGTAGGAAGTCTGTTGCTGTAGATGATAACATTAATTCAGAGGTAATAATGGGTGTATTGACCGATTTGATGAAATGCTTTCTCTTTGTTCGCTCATGATAATTCAATCATTCTGACAGAACACACGTCACGTTGAACGTTTGATGAGAAAGTACTTATACAATTTTTGAGCATTTCGCAAAAACAACATCATTTCGTTGCACATCTTTATGCAAACTCAAATATTAATGTAATTTCTATTACTATTATCTAATATTCATTATCTATCTCTTCTGTTCCATTAATTAATTTAATTATCACCGTGCAGCTGCGCCAACACCGCATATATGGCAGCTTCGCCCGCATCAACCGTTCCCGTATTGTTCACTTCCGGGCTGATGTCGGCGGTCGCTTTCCGCTTTGTTACCGATTTCGGGCTAGTTGGCGTTTCCCGGTCGGACATTGCTAGTGCCGATACCACATTTGCCACGCTCGATGCGGGTTGCTTCAGGGGTGTAGAAGCCACTAACAATTTACGGTTCACCGTACAGGCACGTACTGGTCGAAGATTCTTTGGCGATAGTGCAACCGGTCCCGATTGTGATGGGACCGTTTGTTCTTCGGGGTCGAATTTGCCCTTCTGGTGGGCGGCAGTGGCAACAGTGGGTTCTTTTGATTTCATTCCCGATTGCAGTAGCTGTGACCGCACAATGGCCGATTTGGTAAGCTTCATGGGCGTACTGACCGGACTGGTGGAGGGTGTCCGGTTGCGCAAACCCTTTTGGGCGCTGGATATGCGCGGTGAGCGACCGACAATCACATTCACCCGACATTGTGGTAAACTGGGCGGTGATGTATAAACATTACTGCAAGATAAACAGAATCGACGATTAGGCATCGTTGAGCGATCGCATTGAACCAATAGTTAACGATAAGGACTTTAGACACAGACTCTAATAGAAAAGGAAGAGATGGATTGATGTTTTGCAATTACCTTTGGCTGGTCGATTCTTCCCGCTTTTTCGCCTTCTGTTCGTCATGTTTTTTCTGCCTTCGGTACTGTTTAATGCGATGGACCATTCCCCGGACGTCTTGGTCATCATCCGACGAAGTGGCAAAGTCGGTTGTATCGCTATCTGCTAGCGCCGAACACTTGTCCGCTTTGGTTTCCGGTTGTAGCTTGGTTGGTGTCTTCTCAATCTGCTTCTTTGCAACCTTCTGCTTCTGCGCGGCAGGTGCCGTGTGCACAGCCGTCTTCACCGGTTTTCGTGTCGTTTTTCTTTGCTTAGTTTTTGGAGACTCTTTTGCCTTTGCCGTACTGCGTTTTTTCTGTTTCTCCGTGGAATTCATCAATTCGAGCTGATGATTTATCTGCCGGATGTGATCATCAAAGTTGCGGTTGTTAATCGAGCGCATTCGTTTCCATTCTTCTAGCGCCTTCGCATCGATTGGCTTTCTCCTAACGTTTGGGGACGTTTTCGTCGGTGTGGTAACATTTACTATCGTCGATGTGCCTTCCGGGACAACGGTGGTACTTGACATAGTGTTAGTGTGATCTATAAAACACTCGATCACTGTAGTTTGCTGCTCTGCTCCTAGTTGGCCATCGTGAGGAACAGGAATCGGTACTTGATTTTCTTTGTTTGCGGAAACATTTTCCGGCGGCTGGGCAGCATCATCATTGACTGTAGGAGAATTTGCAGCCGAAGCGCTTGGTGTGTGTTCCGTATCGACCATACGCGTACTTATCTCGATCTGCTGACCGATGGTAACATCGTCCTCCGTAAATGTCAGTAAGCTTTCCATGCTTTCCGTTTGTAATTTCGGCACATTGTCGGTGTTCTCCATATGCAGCACAATACTGCAGGTGGGATCTGCTTCCTGAATATTAGGCACTGGAATTGGCTGCTGTGGTACATAATCTACCATCTGGATGATGTTCTCATTCTCGTATTCCGCGGCATAGTGCGGTGTCTGCGAGTGAAAGTTTAAGTTTTGCGAAGATGCGGTAAATGCGATGATACTGCTCTTGCTTTTGGATTTCTCGTAAAAATATTCCATCATACGCTCAATCTTGTCCCATGGCGCTTCTTCGAACGGTACGGGCACCTCCATATGGTACCTCTGTATCAGCCGCTTCACTTGAAGGATAGAGGAGAACTTAATTCATTGCAATAGGACGCTGCAGA
>CM032179.1:9360309-9401276 GCA_018908115.1 Anopheles rivulorum
TAACGGTGGCGGTAATGGGGTCGCCGTCTAAATCACTTTCCACCATCCAGATGCGGCTACTAAAACCTTGCCAATTGTTTGTTTCGTTTCTTTTTGCTTCCTTGGCACCACTAGGCATACGAAACCGGAAACGTTCGCCGATTGTATTGGAAACGAGCTGCCGTTCGGCTGGGAGGAGAGCTATGATCCGCAGATCGGCACCTACTACATCAACCACAACACGCAGACGACCCAGCTCGAGGACCCACGGCTACAATGGAAGAGCAAGCAGGACGAGATGTTGCGGGAGTATCTCTGCTCCGCACAGGACACGCTGGAGGCCAAGAAGGAGATACTGAGCGTGAAGACGCAGCGGCTGCATCTCGCGCAGGAAGAGTACAACCATCTGAATGCGCTCGCGGCGAGTCGCACTAGTCGTGAGTATTGCTGGATTGTTCATCCATTTGATTTTGGGGGATGAGTTCTTTTACTGATCCGGAGTGTTCCCCATGCTTTCACGTCCGCAGTGTGCTCATCGACGAGTTCCTGCAGCACCAAGTTCGATCCGGAGCTGTTGCGGGCGGATCTGGCCATCGCGAAGGAGCGTGTGTTCCGGCTGAAGAAGGAACTGTCACGCATACAGAAGGAGATGCACAGCACGCAGAAGGGCGTGGACACGTTGGCCAGGTATGAGACAAGATCAACGCAAAGGGTGTTTGAGTTATTACTCTTGCTTTTAAAGTTGAAGTCGTGTGCAAAGTTCCTCTTCAACTAGCAAAGAATCAGGAGACTTTAGCACAAACACACCGTTTGAAAAGCATTCCCAACAGAGTACAATTTTGTTTTACCTCGTCTTTGTTTTCGCCCTTTAGCGTGGAACAAAAGCTCAATGCGCACGTCAACGGTTGCTACAACATTAGCGAAGCGCAAGCCATCATGGAGGAGGTGAAGAAGATACAGAAATCGCTGATAACGGGCGAGCGGGAGAAGAAGGAGCTAATGAAGAGTTTGGCACAGGTGAAGGACGACCTGACCCGGTTGCAGCTGCGCCAGGAAAGCCCGGACGCGTCCACCTTCAACCTGGCGCAGGACCGCATCTGTGCCGCGTCCCAGACCGACCTGTCGTCCGAACACTTCCCGATGGGGGCGCGCGAGATGGCCAAGATGCGCCAACGGTACGACGAGTGGCGCCGGCGCGTGAAGGAGATCCAGGAGCAGCTGGCAGCGCTGGAGGAGAAGATACGGCCCGGGGAGCTGGAATCCGACCAGGACCGGTTGCTGCTGTTCCAGGAGAAGAAGCAGTTGCTGCTCGAGTACCGTAGCATCACGCCGAAGTCCCGCTCGCCGACGGAGATGCGCCGGATCCAGAGCGTTTGCCGGCAGCTCGAGGCGGACCTGAACATGGCGTACGAGGAATCGAACCAGTGCATCGCCAACCGATTGAAGCTGCACGAGGAGAAGCAGGCACTGTTGCAGCAGCTGCTCGAAGCGCTGAAGGAGTTTACGCATCTGGAGCATCAGCTGAAGTCCCTGTCGGCGAGCACGCTGTCGATCAGCAGCAGCTCCAGCCTCGGTTCGCTGTCCACCGCATCCAGCAAGGGTTCGCTGAGCGGGCTCAGCTTCACCGACATCTACGGCGATCCGCTGTCCGCCGAGCCGCAAATCGATATGGTCGATATGAACCGACGCGTCCAGCGGCTGTTCCATCCCAGCTCGGAAGTGTCGTCAATGTCGCCGCGCAGCAGCCTCTCCACCGAAACGCCACCCGCCTCACCCTTGAAACTGGATTGGATGACGGCTGCTGCTGCTGCCGCTGCGGCAGCTATCTCGTCTGGCAATCCAACCACATCGTCATCAGCCGTACACGCTGCCATTACTACTGCCAAACTGGTCGGTATGGGTGCTACCAGCGCTGGGCCGAGTTATGGAACATCGTCTACCGCCGCACCGAGCTATGCGGTTGCGACAGCCACCACCAGCACAGCGGCGGCCACCAGCACCGCCTGCACCTCCACGTCCGACTACAATCTCGACCGGCAGCGGCTAGAGGAGCAGCTGCAGGAGCTGAAAATCCGCCAGCTGGGCATTGCCGGTGGACCACTGTCGCCGATCTACGAGAAGCCAACCTACCTGGAACCGGCCGCCCTGCTCAGCCGCTCGTCCTCCACCTCGAACACGCGCTCCGTCTCGACGACGGTGAGCGACGAATCGGTGGCGGGCGATTCCGGCGTGTTCGAAGCGTCACGTGCACCGCCCGCCCTGCAGACGAAGGAATGCGCCCAGGTGCAGATTGGGCTGCGGTACGCCACCGCCGACACCGCTCTTTGCATTACGATCGAGCGTGGCAGCAATCTGGGTGCGCTGGGACCACCGGCCGGCTGTCAGCTGTTTATCCGCGCCATGCTACTACCGTCCGGGTCGGGTGGCGGCGGGCCAGGGTTTGTGCGTACCGGCACGGTTACCGATTTGGTGCGGCCACTCTTCAAAACGATGCTGATCGTACCGCTGCCGCTCGACAAGGTGTACGCGAAATCGCTGCACGTGAAGGTGATGGTGCTGGTGGGACAACGGGAGGATTGGATCGGCAGCACGCAGATCAGCCTGGCTGAGTTTAATCCGGCCGACGCAACCACCAGCCGCTGGTACAACATCGTCAGCCGGAAGTCCATGAACGAGTCGGACCTGCTGGAGGGTTGTGCCGGTGGTGGTGGAGCACGGGAAGAATCGTCCGACGAGTCGACCATCATCTCGTCCCAAACGTCCACACTCACACGGAACCAGGGACAGGATGAGCTGCAGGCCGTGCTGGAGATGGTGTACGACGAACTCTCGAACGACGACGACGACGACGAGGACGACGAGGACGACGAAGAAGACGAGGAAGACGAGGAGGATGAGGAGGAGGAGGAGGAGGAACAGCAGCAGCTGCAGGAGGAGGAGGAGGAGGAGGAGGTGATGGAGGAGGACGCCGAGGTGGTGGAGGGGGAAGGGAACGGGAAGCGACAAAGCGGGGAACCGGCGGTGATCGGTGCGGTATCCCGTCGACGCAGCAAACATCTGCAACGGATAGTCCACTCCGTCGAGGAGGAGGACGAAGGAGAGGAACACCAAAAGCTGCACGAGGAGGAGGGCTGTGCGTCCGCGGGTTAGTAGCGATGCGTGTCCGATTACACCTGTAATGCGCAAGTAATGCAAGTGTATGTGTGTGTTTTTGCTTGTTGTTTCCCCTGTTTGCAGAAGCTACCGAGCTGATGATACAGGAGTACATGAACAGCGTAAAGGAGGGAAAGTGCGACGGCGACGGTGGCAGCGGGGATGATGGAGATGGTGGTGTGGGCGTGCCGCAATCACCGCCCGTGCAGCGGGTGGACAAAGAAACCAACACCGAATGTGCCTTTTTGCCGGAACGGAGCCGCAGGCGGTTCCCCGACCCGAACGGTCCTGCACGCTCCTCCACCATCGAGGAGGGCTCGGTCGTGGACGATCGGTTGGTGAAACGATCGCAAACTTTCTCACCAAGGTAAAGAAAAAAAAAAATGGGACCAACGTCATCTTGATGTGAAGCATCAACCGATAGCAATCAATCGAATATCGTTCTTTTCTTTCCCTTTCTTATCTTGCCTGGAGCAGTGCCGTAGCTAGCAAAGCCCGATACATCTGCCGGTTAAACCGGAGCGATTCCGATTCGGCCATGCACTTCAACAATCAAGTGACGCCCCATCCGTTCAAGCGTGGATCGGTCGAGCGACGGTCGCTGCGGTATCACAACCGTGTCACGAAGATTTATCACAGTAAGCGTTTGAATGCCATCGTCACCACGCTGAGCACGCGGTATTGACTTTTACCTTACATTGTGCTATTTACAGAGATGCATCCGGCAGTGCCACGCACCAGCCTCGATCTCGAGCTTGATCTGAAGGCTCAGCAGACGAAGCTGGAAACGCTGACGGACGAGATCGGGCGGTTGCGCGAGCTGAAGCATCGCCTGGAGCAGGCGCGGGACAATAACGACGTGAAGGTGGCGGCCTGGGCACTCGAGAACGAGGATTTCCTGCGGCTGGTAAAGACGGTAAACGCCGTCACGCCGGAAGAGCGTCAGCTTGCGAAGCTGCTAATGAAGACGTCCAAGGAGATATACAAGCTGCGCAAAACGAAAGTCGGCAAGGGCAAGCTGGATTCGATCTCGTTCAAGTGAGTGTGCAGCGGTGTGGCGTGCTCTCCTACAGAAGCACTTGTTATACGCTTGCTAACTACATTGTGTTTGCTTTCGGCACAGGGAAAAGATGGCGTTCTTTACGCGTCGCGGTGTATCGGTGCCGGAGCTACCGTCAGAAATATTCCCCGGCACCTCTGCCACGCAATCGGGTGCGGCATCCGCCGCACACCAGCTAGATTCAACCATGGACCTTCCTGTGGCCGGCGGCTACGAAGGGGAGCGGGAAGAGTGTGGTGGTAGCAGAACGCCAACCAATGCAGAGTTAATGCCGGCGGCTACGGTCCCATCGTCGATAGCAACAGCGGATATCGGCACCGGTACGGAGCCGGAACCGGATCCAAACGCTTTCTCCTACAGCGACGTAGACCGCACTTACGGTGTGGAGGTGTGAGGTGAACGGTTTCAAAAAAAAAAAACAAACAAACAAAACAAAACCACCCAGCCAACACATATAACCGCACACACGGTGTGTGTCGGTCATGTCACGTGTTATCACAAGTGCCTTCATTTTTTAAATTTACGTATGAAAGGGGGAAGTTTCGTTAGGGGCACTATGGTTAGGAGATGCTCAGATGTTCAGACATATAGGAAGGACAACAGATATAGAGTGTAAAGCTAAACGCTGGATGCAACAGAGATAGGCGTAAGGCAACAGAAATACAAACAGACGAAAAAAAAAAAGAAAGTTAAAGAATGACCAAAGGTCTTGCATGCATTTAATCGTTAAGTTGAGATATTTTCGTTTTGTTTTTAAACAGATAGATACATTTTTTTTTACTATTAATGGTAATATTATTATTATTCTGTGTTTAGCCCTTAGTTTGACGCACTAGGAAAAACAAAGGAAACAATCTAAAACTGTCCCCACCTCTTACATTGTACTCCATTCTCCTTCATTCCCACTCTTTCCCACAGAGCCGTTTCTGCAGTAGTTAAAGATCAAAGCGATGTATGCAACTAGTTAGCAACTTAACGGGCACAACTTAACATATGCTAACTTTTACTAATCAAGCTGAAATCAAATGAAACTGCTGCAATCGCTACACAATTTTCTACCCATTGCCCGTTTCCGGCGTTCGCTTCGGCACACCTTCACATGCATGCACGCAAAGCCGTATTAGTATAATTTTGGTTTAACGTAACGCAACTGTCGACACTTGTACACAACGCTGCCTTAAGAGAACGACATATATTCCTTTTTTTTTTTGCGCTTTTGGTTTCGTTTTAACGCTTCTTTTCACAAGATTTTACCAAACTCCTTCCCCCCCTCCCCCTCCACCCTCCTCCTTCTCCAAAACAGCCCACCATCTTCACCTTTCCCTCACTGGTACGAGGTGACGCCATCTTCATGTTTTAGCTTTTAGTACGGTAATTGATTTTAATCGGTCAGCAACGTAGAGAGCGCCTGTTAATAGCGACGCATATCAAACCTCTAACCTAGCGTATACAGGAATAGCATATTAGGGCACCGTCTTTACGTAGCTGTATGCACATGTACTGCTGACCACTACTATATTATGCGTAGTGAATGCTGCCTTTTACTTTTAATAAGCAGAAGCAGAAGAGGGATAGTGATTAGACGGAGTGAAGAAGATATTAAGAACGTATGCGTAGCCTTTGTTTTTAGCAGCGTTGCTTGTAGTGTACGCTTCGTGTGCGTATTTGTATGTTTGTGCGTGTTTGTGCGTGTGTGTGGGTTGCCCAAAGAAAATCACCACCCAAGGCATTGATTAGGAGATGCGGTGCGCACGAGAAGAGGAGCACGCGAAAGCAAGCAATAGAGACAATACGGTGAATCAGCAACTTAGTGCACGTGAAGCATACAAATTTAGGATGAAGAAAAACGCCTCTAGATGTAAAGAAAAACAACAATACACACACACACACACTCACACAGTGTGTGGAGCAAATATTCAGTGGCCTATTATTTGCGATCGAGAGCAGATTAGAAGCAGTCATATCCAAACGTGCAATAGCGAGAATATTTTCAACAGTTTGTTTTAACTGATTATGTTAATGTTAATTCTATTTTTGCTTTAAAACCCACTTTCACAACCATCCAACAGCAAGGTGTTACTACTGCTAAATGTAATTTTGTGTTTGTGTTGGGAACCTGTAGTATCGTAGCGTAATATAACACCGTTGTTAGTTTTGTTTTTTTTAGAAGCGTTATTTAGCGAAAATGACCTTCTTACATTCCCTCGCTCTACCCTATCACACACACACACACACACGCACACACGTTTGTCGCGTTCCGCTTGTGCGTTAGCAGTATACGTGCTTTGGCCTCGTGTATCCATGGATTGCAGGGGTAGCTCAGCTCAGCCAGTTTTATCTTATAACGTTTCCATTTTGAATATCGCGCAACGGAAATTGATCATGCGCCTTGTTGGTGCCTGTTAACCCTTTTAGTAAGCCTGTTCTACTCAAACTGGATTTGACACGGCGTTTATTACCTTGTGTGTGTGTGTGTGCATGTTGGTATAACACAAAACTTAAATTGTGCTTTACACACTCCCTAGTATGTTGGGGGCGAGGTGTGTTATGCATCAACACAATATTTGGTAACAAAATTGAACTGATTTGAAAACTCCACGGTTACGTATTCGGATGTCGTTTTTTGTTCCACTTTTTTCTACATTTACTTCTACGCTTGGTGTAGCTTAGTAATTTTGGTTTTTTTTAATGTTTACCCTATTTTTTTATTTTTAATTATTATTTCAATGTCTTAACATAGTTTAGGTAGGAAAGCCCGTTGCGCTCTATGGACGCAACAAATATCTCAGTACCGTAAATAGCAAAAAAAAAAGGAACGGGACAGAAAACACTGGAAGCAGAACAGGAAAATGAAGAAATCAAACAAACGTAAATGCAACAGGCCAAAGGATCGCAGCTCGAACGAAACAATCAAGAGAGGTAGAGAGAGAGAGAGAGTGTGTGTGTGTTTGAGAGAGAGAGAGAGAGAGAGAGAGAGAGAGAGAGAACAAGAGCAAGAAGAAAAAAGTAAGAAAAATAGAACTGGTAAACAGGAACTAGGATAACTCGTGTTCGATATCGGACGCCAACATTGTGGCTCCGGAACTGGCCGGTTGCGTCTCGGTGATGGTAGGAAAACCTGCAAGAAACCCGTAAAAAAAAACTTCCTTGCTAGACAATTAACGAATGTGCCTTAGATGAAATTGTTTGCAATTATTATTGTGCTTTGGGATGGTTGAAACGGTTGAAGAAAGCAAAAACGAAAAAGAGTTTGTTGTTGGTTGAGCACCGCAAACGCAAACAAACGAAACGTAAGATTGGGAATGGGAATTTAGTTAGCGTTGGTGGGGAAGGGGGGAGGGGGAGGGGGAGGTGGGAGGAGGGAGGAGTGGTAAGGAACGGTAATAATTAAAAGTGAACACACGTTCTCATCCAACCCTGCAATTTGCTCGTATTAGGGAATAGACGAAATAGTTAATGCAAAACGTGTAGGTGAAACTAAACTGCGAAGCAAAACGGAAGCAGCAGCAAGCGAAGATTGTGCGACAGTAGGGAAAGAAAACACAAACTAATACAAAAAAGAAATACATATAAGTAGATATGTGCGCGAATGTGTCTGTGTATATAGATGCAATATATACATATATACAAAGCACATGGATTCTATCTATATACATATACAAAGCTGTTACATGAGTTATATTCAATAATACGTTTTATATATAAACAGTCATGGGATGCTTATTGTTGTTTAACACTGAGGGCGGTCTTCTTCACTGAAGCAGCCTAATTCTGTTAACTAGTAACGGTCGAACTTGCGCATACTATCTGATGCATTAGTGCCACTACAAGGAGAGCATGGTAATATCACACACTTGGAGCATTAGCAAAATAAACTCTTTTAGACAATTCGATGGAACGATCATGGTGGTAGTAGTAGCGTCGCCCATTCGCACGGCAGAACCGGTATCAAATCCCATACAGGGCCGGTTCCTTCTTGCGCAAAGGACGGTCTTTTCCTTTGTTACTAATCAAAGAGACGAAAGTTGAAAAAGCAGGACTTTTCCCCACTTGGGTTTGTTGTTGTTGTTTGCCGTTTTTGCAACGCTTTTCCACCCCTCCCCTCCCCCCCCCCCCCCGGCCCCTCAATTTGCGGTTTATTTATAGCCATGGAAAATTGGTTCACCGGGTTTCTGTTTTCCCTTCTTTCGGTACCAAAAGGTACAACTCGTGGAAAGGAAGGGTGGTGAGGAGGAAATGGGATAACATGCCCTTTGCTGCGAAGAAGGGAAAGAAATGCTGGTACCATTGTGTACTGTACAACATTCCAGACGCGCCATTTCCCTTCGCCGCCGCCGCCCCCTCCCCCCCTCCATCCCTGTTTTGCGTGCACGCGCGTCTGTGTGGGTGTAAAGTAAGCGTGTGGGTGTGTGTGTGCGTGTGTTGATTCTTCACTTTTAAGCCGGTTTTTCCAACCGACTCGCGCAAGGACGCATGCGCCGTTGTCTCAACAACGCAGCGGCCTTTGCCGGAGGGTGGTGGATTTTCTTTGAATTTTCTTTTTCTCATAATGTTGCTATTTGGGTGATGCACCATTTCAGGTGAAGTTTTGGATGGAGAACAAGGGTGCGAACGTGTGTGTGTGCTGCATGCATTCCAATGCGGACGGCATGTGAGCAGTACGAAGTAGCGTTGGCGGAATTTGCATTGGGTGAGGAAAGCGCTGGAAGGGAGAGGGGGGGTGGGGGGTGGGGGTGAGGAGGGGTTGTGTACTTCATGTGTGCACAGCACAGGATGCATCTTTCGTTGCAGTGTGCGGTCACTGTTGTGTGTTTGTGTGGGCACATTCGGTGCGATCCACCACCACCCATATCATCCCACCTGTCGGTTGACTTATCCCGTGCTGTGTGTGTCAACCCGCCGCCAAGGGTGAGTGGAAGGACGGCCGGTGGAGGGGAAACCCCGCGTACGGGGCAGTTGGGCGTACAGCAATGGTGTTGGGAAAATCGACCATCGTGCGCGCACCGGCTCAGTAGCAGAGCAGTAGCGGCGCTGGTTGGATCGTGTGCGTCTTTGCCGCAGCATTTTCCCTTGACTGTACTACCTGGCATTTTCTTTTCGGCAGTTTTTTTTTGGTTTGTTTGCGCGCGCGTGTGTGTGTGTTGTTTTTTTCACAACTTCCTAGTGTTCTTTGCAAAGTGGAACAACCTGTGTTGAGCATTCCTGCCGGATCCTTTGCAGCACGGGTAAGTGTGACCGTACGTCGGGTGTTTTTAGGCTGTGAGTCACACAACTGGCTTTGGACGACTTTGCCGGTTCGATTCTATGCATCCGCCTTTTTTTGTTTTGTTTTGTTTTGTTTTGCACGGTTGGCGCGCAAGTGAAGGAAAAACGACAAAAGGTGAAGGTGGATTTTCCCTCTTTTGTTGTTGTTGTTAGCGTTGCGGAGGGAAAACCTGAAACCGGAATCGCTACGCTACGCAGCGCAATCAACCAGACCGCAGCGGTTCGTTTGAGGTTAGGCCACGTTTCCTCGTGCTGATAATGATTCACACATGTGTGCGTGCGTGTGTAGACGGAGGGAGGGGGGGGGATGGAGGGGGAGGGGGAGAATGGAAGATTGTGAAGGTAGTGAGGTGTGTGACGAATGTTCTACCCATGCTGTGTGGCACAGTTCTTGTCCAACTTTTCACGCATTTCCTATAAATAGAGGAGACCCGAGTAAGTGGAGTGAGTGAGCCGGCAGTCTACCTCTCACACACATACATACACACACACACACACACGAGCGCGCGCATCGATGTAAGCCGTGCATAAGTGTAGTCCACTCGCGCCTGTGCCTTAGTGCACCAGGATGAAGTCACCACGAATGGTGTACGCGAGCGCGCGCGCGTCTGTGTGCGAACCCGCGTTGTTGCAGGTGAGCGTTGCGTCCGCGAAAGCATTGCGGAAGCGCTAGAGAGCTGGTGCATTTTGTGCCCTTTTGTGGTACGCGGCGGTGACAGCAGGATGGCGACATGCGAGAGCGGTCGGGTTGGGCACAACACAATCGCTGGGAGGCTGCGGCTGCACGCGAACGAAGGTGGCTAAAAATAGTCTTGGCCCGCTCCCGTCCGGCATGTGTCGCGATTAGAGGCGGCCGCTGCGGTGCTGAGCGCGGTACGTGGTTGAATCAACACCGGACCAGAGCACATCGTCCGAGCGCACAGAAGTAGGGCACATACGACGTTTTCTGCGGGAATGGAGAACATTCCCGTACACATTCCACGCGCGCGTGTGTGTGTGTGTGTGTGTGACGCATATGTGTGAGGGGGAAGGAGCAGCGCAATGGCGGAGGCCGGAATTGTAACATCTGTGGTACAGTTGTGCCTGTCATTGTCCAGCAGGCGAAGTTGCCGACGTGTTCCATCTTCTATCCAACCAAGCACTATCCACCACATCAATCCAGCATTCAACTTCGTTCGGTCGATCAAGTGCCCTGTTTAGCTAGTGCGAGATTAGTACTCTGCTGCATCCATACTACCTGCCATAACAACCTGTCTAACGTCTAGTGACACAGTGTTGCCTTATACTTCCGGTTGTCTTTTGTTGTTCGTTGGCAGTCTCCATATCCTAACCGTACAGAGACGCACACAGCCAGACAGGATGTCGGACACGGAGGCGGATGCACAGGCCAGCACGAACGGTGGCAGCACGACGAACGGCACGCCACAACCAATGCTGCCCTCACAGAAGGTGCTGGAGGAGGAGGAAGCGGAACGGTTGGCTGAGGAGGAGCGGAAGCGTAACCGTGAGCCGCCGATCATCTTCACCGAGGTCGATGTAAGCCATCCATCCCGGACAGCCATCCATATACGTAGATAGTCTCTCATACACTTTTGCACATTGTCTCGCCCGATCCCTGCCAAAATGCAGTCCAAGCTGGAGCTGGAGCGTCTGGTAGACTTTGTGGACGGGAAGCTGTCGGAGGACGAGCAGGAAGCGGTGGACCAGCTGCACCAGTATCTGCTGCTCGGCGAAGGTGCCTGGACGTTCGGCGACTGCTTTCTCGTGTTTGTGGGGCGCATCTTCCGCGACCAGCAGTGCTTCTCGACAGACGTACGCGTGCATCTGCTCCGGGCGCTCGCGAACGCCGCACTGAAGGAGGACATCATACTGCTGCTGCACCAGGACCGGAAGGAGCACGTGCTGATGAACTTTGCCCAGGACATTGATCGGCATCCGCCCGAGGAGCAGCAGTCGATCGCACTCTTTGTAGGTGGTGCATGCACACCCACCGGCACCGTTCATGCGTTTACGCTTTACATCTCTTTCTCGCCTTTCTTTCTCTTTCCCTCACACTGACACTCTCACGCAACCAGATGTGCAACCTGTTTGAGAATAACAACGCATCCGAGTGGTTGCTGTACATCTCGGAGTGGAACTACAACGGTCTGACCACGTCCAACATTCGGGCGACGACGAAGGTGGCCGTACACTGTCTGCTAGCGACCTGTCCCCGATTGCAGGACATCGGTACCGCGCTCGTGCACAACATCGCCTGCAAGGAGGTGAAAACGGTCGTGTTCGATGACGTGGCGGTGGAGATCTCGATGGCGCTGCTGCAGTTCTTCAACAGCTCCCCGACGGAGGAACATCTCTTCCGCACGATGAAAGCGCTCGCCAAGTTCGTGCAGGTATGTGCTGGTCTCACTGACTCGCACGCGGCATTGCATTCTGACGCCTGTCAGTAACTCCACACACTAACATCTCCTTTTTGTTCTCGCTTCTCCACACCAACACACGCACAGGTGTCACCGGATGTGCCGCAGTTTGTGCAGATGATTGGACCACATCCCAAAAACTTCAAGGGCAAAAGCGAACGGGTCGACGGACTGATCGACCAGATCAGCAAGAAGATACGCTAATCTTCCTTCTCGGTTCCAACTCTCCCAGCTTTCCAATCCAGCTTTCATGCGGCGTTTTATTCTTTTTGTTTTGTTTTGTTTCACCAGCGACAGTTCTGTGTGCGTATTTGTGCGTATGCGACCATTTGCCACTGTTCGGTAATGATCGCACACGACCGAACTCGAACGGGAATTAGTCCGTCCCGGGAAAGTAAGCACGCACATCTTTTTACAACACACACACACACAGCTTCAAACGAGAATACCTAATAATGTTTTTGTTTCCGAACTAATTACCGTGTTGAGCTAAGCCGGCTTAGTACAGTGCCCGCTCGTTTAGACGCGTTCAGACACAATGACAAAATTTAGTAACACATTGGCGAAAGCGAGCGAGACAGAGAGAGAGAGGAAAGAGAGAGAGAGTGAGAGAGAAAGAGCGAGAGAGCGACCGATAAACAAATGAATACCTTCCCGGTGCAAGTAGAGTGTAGTGGCGAGTGGCATGATTCAGACGTCTGATTGAAGACGTTAGCGTTAAATGGCGGATAAAAACCAAACAACAACACAACACAAAAACCTGCGTAAATGAATAAACTTAATGTAACCAGTACTACTTACGATTAAAATGCGATCATTTTACTTAGCTTTTTTCTTGTTTTTGGGAAGGTGGAAAGAATTTACCCAGCAAATGTGTAGAATGCCTGTGCTGCGATGTAAATACAAAGGGTTGTTTGCAAAAAACAAGAAGAAACAGACGCTCGTAACATACCGTAACGCAGGCGAACATCTTCAGCTGAGTAAATACACTTCGGCACGCACATATGGTGCGATGTACTCGCTCGTGGACCGAATATTCGCTCGTGGGCCGAATTAAGGTAGAGTCTTAATTTTAATTTCCGCCGGACAGTGACAACCCCACGACTGCGGGGATGCAAATCACCACATCCATGCCCCCAATTGTATGCAAACCAGAACGGGAGGTCGAATGTGAACGAAATGAGATAGCGCGCGAGCATCACACTAGAAATAGGCGACAGTATCTCAGGTGCACCAGATGATAACGATTCCAGGCTTGCTGTGGGTGTGATTGTGTGTGCGTTTCTTGCTTCTACTTCGCGGCAGAGGCAGGAACGATGTGGGTCGCCGTACCACGTGGAAGATGCGCAGATCTTCTCCAAACAAGTGGCGTTGTGATATCGCCCGGTCGAATCAGTACGGCGTTCTGGGTGTTGCGTTGCGGATCGCTTTGTAGCCGTAGCCGAACGGTACGTTGTTGTAATGGTGGAGGAGGCAGAAGAATTGCGTGCCCTGCAGCAACCGGCACGGCACACTCCCGTCCTGGACGAGGGCAAGGAGGAGCACGGTTCCGGCACGGGTAGGTCCAGATGGTGGAAGCAGGTGGCTGCGGGATGCGCACCGAGCAGGCGGCTACCGATACTGAGGTGGATCCGGCACTACGACGTAGAGGACGCACTGTCCGATCTGATTGCCGGTGTTACGCTCGGCCTGACGATGATACCGCAGAGCATCGCTTACGCGACGATTGCCGGACTGCCGTCACAGTACGGTCTGTACGCTGCGTTCATGGGTGAGTTGTGGACATGGTCAACACGTCCTACAGAGCTAGCTCACGCACTCTGCTTCTTCGGGTGTGATGAACAGCTGCGCAGCTACTGACAGCTGGAGCTCTCTTCGAGAGCAACAGCTCTTTACCTAGCTCAACCAAAGCGTTGACCGTCCGGTTCATCTGTTCACCACGGCTCATTACAGGTTCGCTGGTGTATGTGTTCTGCGGCACAGTGCGTGAGGTCTCGATCGGCCCTACCAGCCTGATGTCACTGCTAACGCTCGAGTATACAGCCGGCCGTCCGCACCAGTACGTGATTGTGCTGGCGTTCGCATCCGGGCTGGTCGAGCTGGCGATGGGCGCCTTCCGACTCGGCTTCCTGGTCTGCTTCATCTCGGCCCCGGTAACATCCGCCTTCACCTCTGCCACCGCCCTCATCATCATCGGTGCCCAGCTCGGCAATCTGCTCGGTTTGCCACGGCTGGCCGGCACTGGCAGTGGGTTCTTCGCCACCGTGTGGAACATACTGCACAGACTGCAGGACACCTCGTACGGTGATGCAGCGCTCGGTATCGGTTGCATGGTGGTACTGGTGGCGCTACAGTATCTGCCCCGGTTGGTACCAGCGGCTCGCAATCGTCCAATACATCGGTTGCTCTGGTACGTGTCACTCGCCCGGAATGCACTGGTCGTACTGCTTTCCACCCTTCTAGCACACTACCTCGCCAACACCACCACCACAACCGGTGGAGTTCCGTTTCGGTTGTCGGGCCGGGTGGAACCGGGCATTCCAGCCTTCGAGTGGCCTGTGCGAGGCATCACCGTCAACAGCACGTCCGTCACCTTCCTGCAGATAACGGCCGAGCTGGGCAGTGGACTGCTGCTAGTGCCGCTCGTAGCCGTCCTGGCCAATGTAGCCATCGCCAAGGCATTCGGTAAGACGGACAAAACCACGGCCGGCCGTTCTCGGCCTGTGGTCTGACTGTCGCAACTCAATATCGCATCTGTTTCGCCCCGCAGCGACGGACGGGGTCGTTGACGCGACACAGGAGCTGATTGCGCTCGGGCTGTGCAACGTGATTGGTTCGTGCTTCCGGGCGATGCCCACCACCGGTGCCTTCACGCGTTCCGCCGTCAGCCATGCCAGCGGCGTGCGGACGCCACTGTCCGGCCTGTACTCCGCACTGCTCACCCTGCTGGCGCTCGGTGTGCTGACGCCCTACTTCTACTACATCCCGCGGGCCACACTGGCCGCCGTGCTGATCGTGGCCGTCGCCTCCATGCTCGATCTTGCCATCGTTCGCCGCCTGTCCCGACCGTCCGCCTCCCTCGCCGACCTGCTCGCCTGGGCGGTGTGCTTTGCGGTTTGCCTAGTTCGAGGCGTTGAGGTGGGTCTGCTGTGCGGCATGGCGGTCAGCCTGATCGAACCACTCCGGCACTGGGTGTGGCCCCGGGCAGATCGTACCACGGTGCGGAGCCCCACCCTTACCTACCGCCACGTGCGTCCCAACCTNCCGTCGCCTCCATGCTCGATCTTGCCATCGTTCGCCGCCTGTCCCGACCGTCCGCCTCCCTCGCCGACCTGCTCGCCTGGGCGGTGTGCTTTGCGGTTTGCCTAGTTCGAGGCGTTGAGGTGGGTCTGCTGTGCGGCATGGCGGTCAGCCTGATCGAACCACTCCGGCACTGGGTGTGGCCCCGGGCAGATCGTACCACGGTGCGGAGCCCCACCCTTACCTACCGCCACGTGCGTCCCAACCTTGGGCTGCTCTATCCGGGGGTCGATCGGCTGCGGACGGTCGTACTGGCCGAGGCACGCCACTGCCAGCCCGTGCCGATCGTGCTCGACTGTGAGCGGATCGTTGCGCTCGATCACAGCGCGGTACGGTCGCTACGCGAGCTGTCGGGCGAGGTAGAACGGCTCGGCAGCACTTTGCTGCTGCGAAACGTGCAGCCCACGTGGCGGCAGGCGCTACAGCTGCACGAAACGGACCACGGGCTGGTGTTTCATCGGCCGGCGGGAACTGTTGCGCCGGTTGCACCACAACCCGCACACGAGGAGATGGAAATTGCTCAAATCAGATAGAAAGGTAGCAGTTAGCCTAAAACGTTCTTTTTTTTTGCGCCCCATCTTGCCTCGAGCGGCCCCACTAGAATGCTCCACTTGTTTAAGATTATATGGTTGGTTGATTCGATTTTTGTTTTTGCTGTTTAGTTCAAGTTGGATTAAAACGATGTATGAAACGCCTGAAACGGGCCTGAAGCAATGAAACACCTTAAAGTAGGCAATCCGCTTAACAAATCAAGCATCATTTGCCGTCAGTAGGTCAGCAATCGGCAACCAAGGCGTAATCGCACGCGCACAACGAAATGCAGATAGCGCACACCAATACAACTTCAAGATGGATGTGAAGCAAAGAATATATGAAACAATCCAATAAAAGAATGATTGTTTTTTTTTGTTATCTCTTCCCGAAGAATTTGCGCATGCACACACACACACACACACACACATATACGAAAGCACTTTCGATGCAATTCGGCGGTGGTGATTGAAAAAAAAACCAACAACAAAAATGCATCCTTTCTGCACTGCGCAAGGTTAACGAAAGCTCGAAGCAGCAGTGCGCCGTGTTGTGCCGCGTTGTGCAAAATGGCGCCGAGAGCTTGATGCGACGCAACCGTTGAATTACGCTGCTAGGCTGGAATGCGCATATGGGCATGCGAGTGGAAAAGAAAATAAAAGCAAAGAAAAGAAAAGAAGCAAGCGTCACCTAATCCACCTGCCAGCCCTGCTGCTATTCCACCCGCTGCAGCGGTGGCACTGGGCCAGATGCAATTTCGAATGCACCTTTCGGCCTTTGATTGGGTGAATGCCGCTGCATTTACGGGTGAGCTTTTGCCACACTCCGCCCGGCCTGTTCGCCTACCTTCTCCCCTTCTCGTATCGGGGCAGAATGCAACAAACAAAAACAAAAAACAACGAAAAAATGGTCGAAACGGGCTTCATGTTTGTCTGAAGCGAGCGAAACCAAAAACCACGTGTGTTTTGCAACGGCACGAAACGCATATTAGGCGCGCTTTTCCCGGAGATGCAACTCGTCGGCGGTGAGGTGGAATTGGATGTTTACTATCGATGCACATGCAACATGATGGTTGTGTGTTTACCGAGCGTGGCGAGCATAATTTTGGTTGCTTTCAATTATTTAAGATATGTTTTTGTTTATCTTTGACACACAATGGAAAATGGAAACAAGTCGTTTTGGTTAACTTAATATTGTCTCATCAGGGAAGACACAGGACAAGGCTTCCACCGATCCTTGTCCGCCATGCGCTGTTTTATTATCCGTGCGCTTGCTATCTCTTTCTATCGCACGTTATCACCGGAGCGATACAGAAGCAGATCGCTAGTGCAAGCAGTTGGGATGAAACGGACTAAATCCTTTATCTCTTTCCAATCGTCAATCCATGCGATGCGTAACAAACATGGCGCTTCTTTGCAAAGACAAAAGCTTTGCACTCAAATGCAATAGAATGTCTTTGAGGGGCTATATTCATTTCTTTCCTTCTTTAAATACATTAGTAAACGCTTCAGCATTGCTAGTAAAACATCCACCTTTAGTGTAATATGTGGTTCGTTTACACAAAATAGGTCGCCTGCACGTTGCATCTATAGAAACAAACCGTAGAAACTTAGTACGGCTACATAGTAGACTTGCTAAGGCTCTGCGATCTGGCTCACCATCGGTGAAAAGTGCTCACTTGCTCGGGTGCCATTTGTCAAACTTTACTGCTCCCAACGCTGTACGGGCAATCCCGGATGCTCATTAGCCGCGTACACACCTCAACCGTATGTGTGTGTGTGTGTGTGTGCCAAGTGGAGGCGAATGTTTTACCACATTGCCCACAAAACACAAGCACAAGCAAAATATGGAGACGAGGTTCGACCCCCCCCCCCGCCGGAGCGGGTTGGGATAGCTGGATAGCAAATCGTGCCACGGCAATGGCACGGCACGATNACGGTTTGTTCTCTTCAGGTTGTATATACATTTTGTTGTTGTTGTTGTTGTGGCTGTTTTCTTTTCGTTGGTTTCTCGGGTTTCTCGGGTTTTGGAGTTTCCGTTGCGCCGTCGTCGTTTCAGAGATCCAGCACAAGCAGCAGAAGCACCAGTACGATATGTAGTGTGCATCAGTCCACACTAACGCACACCGTCTTGCGTGTCGTTTGTCCCGTTTTGATTCATTTTCCCCCTTTATGTGTGTGTAGCGCAGGACTCACGCAGAGACACAACACAGGGGCCATGCGAAGAAGCAATAGGTGAAGCGAAACGTTCCCGTTCTGTACCTACGACCAGTGGCGAGAAAAAAAATATATAATTGAAGTTGACAAAGAAGAAGAAGAAAACACAGTGTGAAAGTGCTGGCAAACAATAAGAAAATCCGTACGGCAAGTGAGCGGATCGAGTGTTAGTGCTTGGCGTGCGTGTGGCGGTGTTCCGCGTGTGGATTCGGTCTGTTAGAAGGAAGAAAAAAGACACACACAAACGCAGTAAGGGCAAATTAGTAAAGGCGCCTAGTGGTAAATCGTTAAGCTGCAAGGTGTGTTGGCTGTGTGCGCGGGTGTCCTAGCGTGTGCCGCGTACCGTGTGCCAGGCGTTAGTGTGTGTTCGGGTACGTGCCGGCGCGCGTGTGCCTGCGTGTGTATGCGTACGTAGCAGAAGCGGGTGACGCAGCCCCACATTTACCATTCATAATCCCCCTTCCTTTTTCCTCATCCCCACCCATTCATCCATCCATCTTCACGCACGCACACACGTCCCGTTGCGGTGAGCTTCCTGTTTGGCAAACGAACGAGAGACTTTAAAGCAGTAGCGTCAACGCTGGGCCCCGAACAACTTACACCACAGCAAGGATGTCGGGCGTGCGAGAAATACCGGCGGAGGACAGCATCAAGGTTGTGTGCCGTTTTCGGCCACTGAACGACAGTGAGGAGCTCGCGGGGTCAAAGTTCGTCGTGAAGTTCCCATCCGGACCGGAGGAAAACTGTCTCTCGATCGGGGTAAGTTGGACAATTGACCTTCGGAAAAAGGGAATACTTTTTGGCAAGCGTTTTCTCTCTTTGCGTGTGTAGTGGTGGGAATTGTCCTTGTCCCATTCCCATTACGCAACCGTGACGCTTTTGTGTATCTTCTTTGTCAGGGAGAAACAAAAAAAGTTAGTCTTTCTACCGTGTTTCACTCCTTAAACATGAATTGTTGTGTTTCGTGGAAATGTTTTGGAAAATATCAGCTGTTAGTAAAGTACGGAGCGAAGCCAACTGCTCCCGCAATGCTTTCTATTTTGAAAATGTTTTCTTCTTCCTAATTTATTTTCGCTTTGTTTATTTTCTTCTCACTCTGCCTGTCTATCGCTTTCGTGGCGCAAAAGAGAAAACGGTGGCCTGCAATACAGTACGCAGGCTTCAGTCTTGCTGTCTGTTTTTATTCGAATCGTAGCTGGAAGCTTTTTGGTGACCCGATAATCGTGCAACCATACCACATTTTTTTCAATTTTCCTGTTGTTTTTTCTTCATCTACGCCTGACGTTGCTTATATGATTCACTCGGAAAGCTTTCACTGGGTTCATGTCACAGCCGTGGGTGATTACTTTTAGCAGAATGTTTCCTTCTTGGGAAACAATGGGAGAAACAACTGTGTGTGGCAACAAAGGAACCGACCTTGAATTTTTCGGCAACCAAGCAAAAATATCGACTCTGTAACCCAACCCCCAATCCTGACTGCCTGTTTGCTTGGTGTGCATGCGCATGAAGCTACAGTGTTTTCGGAAGTAAAGGAAAAGCATTGAATGCACCGAAGAATCGGGGTAAAACCCAACCAGGGGAAAACACTTCCCAAAGCGCGACAGAGAGAGGTTAGGATTTTATGTTTCGTTTGTTTTGATTGTTTGTTACGCGAGGTAGCATTTGTTAAAGGCAGCGAACCCTTGCAGCAGCACCAAGCACTAGAGGAGGCAAAATTCAACAATCAATCAAAGGGAAAATCAATTTTTTCCCCAAACGGCCGCGAGGGCTAACCACCCCCCCTACCACCACCAATCGCGATCAACGCACCACCCAGAGACCGGAACCGCAGTCCAACGATCAAACTCATCATTCAACCATGGAACACGAACGAATACAATATAATAATATGCCTTTACTGCTGCTGCTGCTGCTGCATCGGCTCTGCCTTGTTTCTCCTTCTCTGGAAAGCTTCACAGATGCTCTATATCTCTTTCTAAAAATATATTATCGCTCTATTTTATTTCGGCTGCATAACATGCTTTAGTTAGAACGGGATTCGAACCTCCGGGGAGCTACCGGGTTTGATTAGATAACGAACTGCCGTTATCACGTACACCACGGATACGGATCGAAATCGATCGTACTAAAGTACAATATAAACCATGACAATTCTGGTGATGGTTGTTCTGGTTGTTACGTTATTTTTGCCCCACGTTGTGTGATACGTAGCATGCGGCAGAAATGACTCATCTAGGTAAACAATTACCTAGCACACCACATTTGAGCGCCAAAGAAAAAGCATCGCTAAATGTGGTACCCAACGGGCTGTGGGGGAAGGTTGGCGCGTTGGCGTGCATTTAATAGCCAGCATACCATCATAAAGAAGCGTGTATGTGTGTGGTGAGTATGGTTGCTTTTTGCCACAGCAGCGCGAAAAAACCGCTCGCCTACGAAACCCGTGTTGCGTCAAGTTCCCCGTGTAGTCTTCCTGCTGTGGGCACCAGTGCGCACCGTCAAGATATCTCCAGAATTGAAGGCATTTGAACAAAATTTGGCATACAAGATGGTGGATGTACGGACCCTTCTGTTCTGTTGCATGTAATTAAAAGCAATCGCCTTTTTTCGCACTTCGCACCGTGCCTCGTAGGGTTACGGTGACGGATGGAGTTGCGACACAGAAGAACATCTGCTATGTCTGTATATATGGTTTTATTTATCTCCCGTTGCTCATCAACCCATGCCCGTGCAAATTATGCTCTTCATAAACATAATATAACGATCATCACATTCGCAACACGCGTGGCAGCTTGTGATCCACTAAATTTGAGCAAAAACAGCACAAGAAAAACAACTTTATTCCACTATCGTACTACCCGAAATCCTACCTCCTACCAGTCGTTACGCTGAATCATTGTCTGGCCATGCCGGATTGTGCGATGGTCTGTCTTATCGCGCTTTCCTTTCCTACATACTCATCTGCTCAAGAAGAAAAAAAAACACCCATCAATCTTTACCGTGGAGCCTGCTTCGTGCTGTTTATGGTTTTAGGAGGTGCGTTTTTATTCTAGCTCATCTCAGCATGGTACATGGTCGGCATGGTCGTTTGCCTATGTAGCGAGAGAGTCATGTTGAGGAAATTGAATCAACACAAAACAGAAGAAATACCGCTTCTTTTGTGTGTGTGTGTGTGTGTGTGTTGTTTTTTGTTTTCTTTTTTTGTCTTTTGCAACTCGGCAAGAGGCTGGAAACACGGCACAAGAAGCTTGCTGGAAAGCACTAACGGAAAGCTATAAATAAAAATGCACACGGTCAACTTTCAGACTCGCCGGTTAGATTAGGTTTCTTGTTGCTGTCGGCGTTAATGTTGCGCGGCCTCTTAATGTTCGGACAAGCGCAACCGGAAGCAAACCGCACTGAACCGTGGCAGTTGGAGCCGACGGCGTTACGTTTGGGTGTATGCGCGCGTGTGTAAGTGTGTCTGCCCCGTAATAATGTGCTTTTTCCTTCATTTGCTATATATTCGCTAGGCTGTTTGCTCTCTTTCTCTCTATCTTTCTCTCCCCTCGGTGCTAATTCATAAATCATATACCTTCATGCACATATATACCTCCACAAACGCACAAATGCACGCTTCACTGGGTCAGCAATCTAGCTGATCGGCAGTCGTTGGTGGAAAGTTTGACGAAAAACGCACACACACACACACACACACACGTACAAAACCACACGAAAGCTTTAAAAATTAGGTTCCATCTTTTTCTTGCTGGTGAATATCCACTACTACATCGCGTGTGTGGCTTTGTGGAGTAAAAAATACAAATCTCCATCGCCCTTTTTTACACAGCACGCAACAATACCATCGCACACAACCCAATGAAATGTAGATGTGTTGTCTTCCACCATTTTTCGACGTATCTCAGGGATTCGGAGCTGGTCTTGCAATTCTGGAAAATTCTGCTGACAGGTGCCTGAGTCATCTTGAGAGTACAGGAATTCTTGTACTCCGACAGCTATGCGCTTGAGTGTCTCTAGAGTGTTTCAGAGTTTGGAGTTATTCTACTATCTAGGTACTATGGCCAGTACCTCCATTGTTTACATTTTACTGAAATCTCCCCACATTTGTTAGCGTCCGCGCGCCTCCTAACCATCAGTTGAATGATATCGATTTTACAGTCGCTCATTAAGCAGCAACAGCACAACAGTACACCGTTGCCCCGGTGCCTTACGTGATCGCAATGAGATCATCAGTTTAGTGCGAAGAATGTGAAGTAAAGCCATACATACATACTATGCCCATTGTAGCAGGGCCGAAGCAATTTCGCCGGCTCTTTGATGACAAGAACGGCAGAAGTGACATAGGTCGAGTTTTTTTAGCGTTTTACACACAACCGTGGTGTAGATTAAAGAAAAGGTAATGGTGGAAAGATGTAATTTATCTCAATGGGTTGGAGTTTTTATATAGAAAAGTTTGCTCTTTACTTGTTATTGGAAGATGCTAAGTAGTTGAAATTACCAGCACTCAGCGTTTCACTTTGCAGATTCGCTTGTTCAATCATAAACGTCTCCATCTAAACACACCAAGAGAAGAGAAAGGAATGCGCATCATGCGTTCAAGCGAATTTCGCTGAATCAATGTGCGGATCCGTGGTAACTTTACAATCGTCTCGCTACACTTGCGATGGTATTTGTGCAGAGTGTTTATTTTAATGCCATGACGAATTGCGGTACCATCCGGATGCGTCTTGTCTGTCGTTACTGCGTTACGTTACGATCACGTTTGTTTTCGTAAGCTGAAGTTTTAGTTTTGCTTTTTCAACTGCTTCAACTGTCGAGGCAGAAAGGGTTTTTGAAACCGTGACGCCATCGCCTGGCACTCCCGGCTATGGCGAGTCGTGTTGAGCAGTGGTTTCACAATATTTGCGTGCAATCAATATTTATATTTGTCTAATACGGCCAGGCCGTTAAAACATATATAAATATATATATATATATATTTACATAACATTTATTCAATCTATACTGAATAAAAATGAAGGATACTGGATCACATTGAAGGAAATAAAGCGATGCCTACATGTTATAACTAATTATAATTGACAATTACACCGAAGGAGGGATTAACGTTTGTATTTTGACGCTTGCAATAAACTCTCCATGTGCCACCTACAGTAAACTATTGACCTATCCAGAAGACGTTAGATTAATGTGTATACTTTCTCTTTCATATGCTCGTAGGGCAAGGTGTACCTGTTCGACAAAGTGTTCAAACCGAACGCGACACAGGAAAAGGTCTACAATGAGGCGGCAAAGTCGATCGTGTCGGACGTGCTGGCCGGCTACAACGGCACAATCTTCGCGTACGGTCAGACGTCGTCCGGTAAAACGCACACGATGGAAGGCGTGATCGGTGANCTATCCAGAAGACGTTAGATTAATGTGTATACTTTCTCTTTCATATGCTCGTAGGGCAAGGTGTACCTGTTCGACAAAGTGTTCAAACCGAACGCGACACAGGAAAAGGTCTACAATGAGGCGGCAAAGTCGATCGTGTCGGACGTGCTGGCCGGCTACAACGGCACAATCTTCGCGTACGGTCAGACGTCGTCCGGTAAAACGCACACGATGGAAGGCGTGATCGGTGACCCGGCCAAGCAGGGTATCATCCCGCGTATCGTGAACGACATTTTCAACCACATCTACACGATGGAGATGAACATCGAGTTCCACATCAAGGTGTCGTACTATGAAATTTACATGGACAAGATCCGCGATCTGCTAGACGTGTCGAAGGTGAACCTGAGCGTGCACGAGGACAAGAACCGGGTGCCGTACGTGAAGGGTGCATCGGAACGGTTCGTCTCGAGCCCGGAGGAGGTGTTCGAGGTGATCGAGGAGGGCAAATCGAATCGCCACATTGCGGTAACCAACATGAACGAACACTCCTCCCGCTCGCATTCGGTGTTTCTCATTAACGTAAAGCAAGAAAACATGGAAAACGAGAAGAAGCTCTCGGGCAAGCTGTACCTGGTCGATTTGGCCGGTTCGGAGAAGGTGTCGAAAACGGGCGCCGAAGGTACGGTGCTGGACGAGGCGAAAAACATCAACAAATCGCTGTCGGCGCTTGGCAATGTGATCTCGGCCCTGGCGGACGGCAACAAAACTCACATCCCGTACCGTGACTCCAAGCTGACGCGTATCCTGCAGGAATCGCTCGGCGGTAATGCACGTACCACCATTGTCATCTGCTGTTCGCCCGCCAGCTTCAACGAGTCGGAAACGAAGTCTACGCTGGACTTCGGACGCAGGTAACATGCAGTTGGAATGCGATTATCGCCGCAGCACGTTAAATACTTTTACACTGGTTTTTAACACATTTTTTTCGCACTTTCACAGAGCAAAGACGGTCAAGAATGTGGTGTGCGTAAACGAGGAACTGACGGCAGAAGAATGGAAGCGACGGTACGAGCGGGAGAAAGACAAGAACACGAAGCTGAAGGGCAAGATCGAAAAGCTCGAAGCAGAATTGGCCCGGTGGCGGGCAGGCGAAACGGTCAACGTGGAGGAACAGCTCGACCTGCAGCAGGACGCGATGGAGGCGAGCACACCGAACGTGGAGGTGCTGTTGAGCCAACCGGCCGATCTGCCCGTACCGGCGACACCGGGCGGTGGCGGTCTGCCGTTGTCGGCCGAACGCGATACGCTCGAGGTCGAACGGGAGCGTCTGTACCAGCAGCTGGATGAGAAGGATGAGGAAATCAACCAGCAGTCGCAGTACGTGGAGAAGCTGAAGGAGCAAATCATCGACCAGGAGGAGTTGATCGCTAACACGCGCCGCGACTACGAGAACCTGCAGTCGGAGATGACGCGCATTCAGCAAGAGAACGAGAATGCGAAGGAGGAGGTGAAGGAGGTACTGCAGGCGCTCGAGGAGCTAGCCGTCAACTACGACCAGAAGTCGCAGGAGATCGAGCTGAAGAACAAGGAGGTCGACACAGTGAACGAAGAATTGCAGCAGAAGCAGGCTACACTCAACACCGTCCAGTCGGAGCTGCAACAGCTGAAGGACATGTCGTCACATCAGAAGAAGCGCATCAACGAGATGCTGACCAACCTGCTGCGCGATCTTTCCGAGGTCGGGCAGGCGCTCGCCGCCGACCAAAACGAGATGAAGATGAACGTGGAGGCGTCCGCCGGCAAGGTGGAGGAGGAGTTCACCGTCGCTCGGCTCTACATCAGCAAGATGAAGTCGGAGGCCAAGAACCTGTCCGCCCGGTGCGCCAACCTCGAGACGCTGCAGCAGGAAACCTGCAGGAAGGTGGGCGATTACGAGAAGGAGCTGAGCGAGTGCCGGTTGCTGATCTCGCAGCACAAAGCACGGATGAACTCGCTGCAGGAGTCGATGCGCGAGGCGGAGAACAAGAAGCGCACGCTGGAGGAAAACATCGACGCGCTGCGTGAGGAGTGTGCGAAGTTGAAGGCGGCCGAGCAGGTGTCGGCTGTGAACGCGGAGGAGAAGCAGCGTGCCGACCAGCTGAAGGTGGCATTCGAGAGCCAGATGGACCAGTTGCGCGACGTGCACACCAAGCAGGTGTCGGCGCTGCGCGACGAAATCTCCGAAAAGCAGGAGCTAATCAACGAACTGAAGGAGTAAGATATTGAACGGGGCGGAGCGATTTGACTGGGACTGGGGAGTGATCTGGGCGATTGTTTAAGCCCGGAGCCCGTTCTCTATCTAAGGTCGTCTCTAATCGGATGTGTTTCTGTCTTTTCTCTACCGTGTTTTACAGCATCAACCAGAAGCTGACGCTTGCCCACCAGCAGATGACGGCCGACTACGAGAAGCTGAAGCAGGAGGAGCAGGAAAAGTCGTCCAAACTGCAGACGCTTATGTCAGTATCACCTTCCCTACACTCGCTTCTACTAACACCGCCACAGCATACCTTCCACCATCATCACCCATCTAATCTTGATTCGAACAAGCTCCTTGAACAGCAACAGCAGCAGCAGCAGCAGCAGTATCACGAAAAGCAGCCTGACTGGTTTGCGCTGGAGGCAGACACGCTTCCCTCCAAGCACTCCCCGTCATCCACCGGCTCTCACTCCGGTCTGGCGTCACCCGTTTCGTCCACCCTTGGGCAATTGGGTGGCCCGACCCAGACAGCATCGCTAGTGCGCCTGCTGCAGGCGGTCCTCAGTGAGGATGAACAGCAGCAGTGTAGGACACCGGTGTCCAACAATACGGCCGTCTCTTCCACCTCTCCCTCGCATCCGGGCGGACAGCGCCTGTCGAAGCGGGACAAGAATCGTGCAAACGAAGAGAACGCCAAACTAACACCGTCGTCCACGCCGGAACGGCACCAACAGACACGCAAGCGTGCAGCTAAATCGCGCCGTGTGCTTAACTTTCGCGCGAAGCGTGATGACGAGCGGGAAACGCCGGGTCTGGCTGCGGCAGTATCGAACCCTTCCCGGCAGCAGCACGCTCAGTCACAACCCCGTTGCCGTTCGGCCGATTCCTCCCCTGCACCGTGCGTCGGCAAGGAGCTGGAAAGTGTGTGCGGTTGGCCGGGCCGACTGATAAGCTCACTGCTGCCGAAGGGCATGCCAACGCTCCAGCTGCATCTGCTCATTTCGCTCACGATGGTGCTCCTAACGCACCGTTGTCCGCAATTTATGTTGGTGCTGTAAATGGACACGACCGTATTTCCTCGTTGCGTATTGTCCTCTTCATTTTATGTCCCTCGATTTGGATAAAGTTGTCGTGGGTTTGTTTAGCGCTATGTAGCATTTCGTTTCTATGGTGTTGACATTCCTTGGTGAATCATAAGTATTAGCATCGAAGACTTTTCTGATTTCTTACTAGTACAACGTAAGCAGTGTGCTCGTCACAGTTTTACGAAACACTGAAGCTTTACTCAAGGGTTCTGGAAAATGTCTAGAGAAGCTTGAATCGGTCTAGTATAATGATATTATAAACAAACAAGACTGTCACAATGGGATAGTTTTGAGGAAATCGTATGACCATTTCGCACTATTAATTAGTTAATTAGTAACGGTTTAACCAGCACGATCCCGGGAAATGTCAAGTATGTATCGAACGCCTATGTTCATTACGACATTTCCCCTTCCACTGTGGAGTGGAAAAATCTTTGTTGATGTATAGGTTACGTCATGGTAATGTTGTTGACTATTGTGTAGAACTCAAATACGAACTAGCTGCATCGGTTATGGGAGGCACAGGTTGGTCATCTGTAAATCAGATGTACGCTACGCGACCGTACGATACCGCTATATTTGTTACGTTGCGTCAAAACGCCTTTTTGCTTCTGTGATAGCAAAAACAAAAGCCCAAACCGACTCATACAAACCTTTTAATAGTGACCGAAATTGTTACGACAGAACTCGCTATCTTATCGGTAGAAAATAGGTATGATTGTAATCTAACATTTGCAGCCGCATAGCACTGCAAGATACACCGTTTTTTTTGTGTGTGTATATTGTGTGCATTAGTTTCAGGTGTTTTCTTTATCTTCATACATTTTGTAAGTCCACTGCCTCTTGACGCTTTCGAACGTGTGTGTGTTTTGTTTTTCATGTTTGAAGCATTGAGATCTGAAAGATTCATGGTACAGCAGTATCTTGTAAGCGTACAAATAAGAACAAAGACAACACAAAGAAGGCAAAAGATCAGAAACGATGATGTGATAACTCGTAAACATTTGTGCCGATGAAGGAGGGCACCCAGTTAGAGCATCTTAGCATACTTTCGCTTCAAGCTGGTTGTTTATCGTTTAGGTTTAGGAAAGTCAGCGCAAGGGAGCTACCTTCCGCGTTATGGCAATATTGAAGAACTGTGATAAAAAAAAAAAACAAAAAGCGGTACCCCCAATGAATAGTTCTCGACACGAACGTTTTATGTAATAGTAGCTATCATGTAATTATTTCGCCCCACGCTCCCTAATCTTTTCCTCGTTCCGAATGGTTTAATCTTTCCACTGCTGCGGAAAGTTGGGACGACACAACGCTTAGAATGCAGCAGTGCTGTTGCGAGACGCAAATGTATCGATGCAACACCACACGTACGTTGCTTGTGGTCACTAGATTGTTCAGGTGAATGTTTCCTTCGATGATTGCTGGTGGTTTGTCTAGGCCAACAAAGCAAAGGTAGACACAAATATCGACAAACGGTTTTAGAACAAGTAATAAGTAGAAGAAAACGCATGATGAAATGCTGTTAATTCTAAGTCTGGAATGTACACCCTCGTGTACGTGAACGACCCACTCTCATACACGCCACACTCGAACTCTCGACAGTAACAACATTCATCACCTGTACACTTTCCCGTTGATTTTTTTATTTCTCTTTCGCCCTAGCTATGTTCCCGTCGCAATCTATTACTATTACTATGTCGCTCGCAGTGTGCATTGAATGTACTCATTTATTTATTTTCTTTTGCGTTATCCCATTTTGTTACATGTGCTGTGTGCGATGTTACGTTGTTAACCTTTGATTTTCTTTCGGCTCGTCGCGCAGCATGAAGCTGTGATGTTAGTTAGTTGCTTGCCTTTGTGTATACTTATTTGCCAACTTTTACTCTGACCAGCTCGTTAGGAAAAGTTTATCGGTTTTTTTTACAGCTTTGTTTTTAGCATTATGCCCGTTTCACTTATCGTTTTCAGTCCGCAGTCGCTTGCATTCGCGAACATTTGCTTGAAGCCGTGGACGTGGCAGTAATTTCTGCAAATGCATTGATCGCTCTAAAACGCTACTAATCAACCGACCCACCCCGGAGCCGAGAAAGACGGTTGCGTATTCGTGTGTTGCGTTGTGACAGATCTGTGTTATGAAGCTCAAGGAACAAACAAACAAAACAAACGAAGGGAGTGCTTTCCTTTCTCAGTTAAGATAGTATTTGTTGCTGCAGTGACGTAAAGCAGACACTTATCACACGAGCACAGTAAGGACGCGTGGTAGCATAGATCGAGAGAGAGAGAGACGAGAGGGCGCGTCTATGTGTAATGAGAGGGAGAGAGAGAGAGAGATAGTGAAGAGATGTACGGAAAATCGGTCACAAACTACCCGACTAGGAGCCACAGGATATCGCAATGTACCATTTCAACAGGCTTCGGGGCGGCGAATGCGTGTCAGTGCGTGTGTATCTTTATTTTGTTTTAGGTTATTTTTTTCCTAGCAGATCACCCTACACGTTGCCGTGCCTAAAACGTTCGGCGGCCAAAAACACCACCGATCATAGAATCGAATCAGATCTGGACGGATGATCTTTCCATAGTGCTATCCGGCTACGGTGGTAAACATAAACCACAATATGCGACCGTGATACGATAACAATGACCGAACTGATTGTGCCTTTGAACGGGGAAAAAATGAGAAGACAAATTCTCCTCCATTCCAATATATCGGCACTCGACGATGAAGCGGCATATGAATTGCCTCTACTACTCAGATCCGCACTATGAATGAAGAGAGATAGAGTGCATGCGACGTGGGACAATGATAAAGCTGCAGTGTGTTGTTGCTGGTTGCTGTTACTGGGAGCTTGAAGGAGATCCATCAAACATTCCTTACTTTCCTTCGCGCCACATCTTATTAACCGTAACCACGCAAAAAAAAAAACAGTATAACCGCGATGAGAACATGTGTCCGTTTCCGATGGTGTTATCCATTTCCGAGAGAATACGGTTTAGCGGATTGAGGTGTAGGTAGAACGAAGAGTAGAGTTTCGAGTAGATCAGAAACATAGAAAACTCCCCAGTAGGCTACAGAACTCACATTGACGTGAATGGAATGCGAACCAACACACCCAGGCGAATGTGCAGAAAACTCTGTACAAAATGGTGTAGGTACACGAACATGCGATACGCGTCTTTCGGGGCGGGCAGTGAGCGTTCGGGGTCCGGTATGGGCTGCGACGTCACCGGCTGGAAGCACAACTTTCGTTACTACGCGATGCTTTTAAGTAAGCAGTGTACAAACCAAAACCAAATCCAACCCGCCCCTAGTAGATGTTTACGTTTGTTCTCTTCTTCTTCCGTTTGTATGCCTGATCAGTTTATTTTAATACTTTCTCATACTACATATCTATGTACCATTCTTGCGTTTGATGTACCTTTTTAGTTTAGGCAGCTTCGAAAGGATATTACAGTTCGGGTTGGCTAGTTGCGAACTGATCAGCTGTTTAATCAGCATGCACAAAAAAAAACCGCACGCCACACATACACACACATACACACACACACACACACACGCACTAACACTAACACTGGACTACCTTCCAAACGTACAAGATATCATACATTAACACAAGCTGTTCATCACCACGGCGGCTCTGTGTCTACTGTTGTGTGCAATGTTTACTTAACAATGGTAACATCTAACTCGTTAGTGCCACTGTGCTGGTAAGGATGGTTAGCTGCATCTATCACACATATCGTGCGAAGAGAACATTCGGGCTTGTTCCGTGTAAATGGATGTGTTACTCTCCAATGCTCCCACTTCTTGTAGCAAACACTTTGAAATCCAAGCAGAAAGGGGCAGCTTATAGGACAATAATCAGTGCTAATGGGGAGAGTGAGGGCATGGCATATGTTTGCTGTGAAGGATGAACATCAGTGGAACCAGTTTGTTCCGTTCCGAGACGATTTCAAACTATGCAAATATGGTTAACATAAACATAAGTCAAGTAAAACGGAAATGGTTAAGTAAAAGATGTAACAGCTGTAAAGAACAATTAGTTGATAGAGACTCCGCTTTGTACAGTGCGTTCATCATGCGCATAAACAAAATTCGAAGGAAATCCTCAAAAGAAACGCGTGTTATGTACAGAATGTAAATTAAAAGAGAGATGATCATATATATATATATATATACAGTTATTTATATACATATACGCAAACTGGCAAGGAATATTCTACATACGAAATGTAAATGTATTTTTTTTCTGCTGGTAAACGCAATAGTCGTCAGTATAAGGATAAGCAAATTGTAATCGACGAGACACAAGGGTCACTAACGAGAAAAATCGATTTCAATCGGAAACGGAAAACACGAGAGAAAAAAAAGTAATTAATTAAACAAAAACACGGCTGTGCACATGTTCTCATTTGGTTTTACGTTTGTCGTTTATAACTAATTTCTGTTCAAACCCTTTCGTTTTATGGCCTTACATAACTTGGGCGGGTATATGACCATTGTTTTGACAATATTATAGGCTTACCGACGAACGACGCGAGCAGGCACGCAAGGATCTCAAAGGACTGGAGGACACGGTGGCAAAGGAGTTGCAGTCGCTGCACGCCTTGCGCAAGCTGTTTGTTTTGGATCTGCAGGTATGTAAGCATAATTGGCTCGTACCAGCCTACGCAACAGGAATGGTTTAATTCGCTTCATTTTGTCATTGCAGGCCCGCATCAAGAAGTCACTAAACTCCGAGGACACCGAGGACGATGGTGGTTCGCTTGCCCAGAAGCAAAAGATTTCCTTCCTAGAGAACAATCTCGAGCAGCTGACGAAGGTGCACAAGCAGCTGGTGCGGGATAATGCGGACCTACGTTGCGAGCTGCCGAAGCTTGAGAAGCGCCTCAGGACAACGGTCGAGCGCGTGAAGGCACTCGAGACGGCACTGAAGGAGGCGAAGGAGGGTGCTATGCGCGATAGGAAGCGCTACCAGTACGAGGTAGACCGCATCAAGGAAGCCGTACGTCAGAAGAATTTGGCCCGCCGCGGACCGCAAGCACAAATCGGTGGGTGACACACACACACACAATGTCGGTTGTAATTAGAGAACGCAACGCTAATGAACAAACACTGCCCGTTTTCTGTTTCCCTGCAGCTAAGCCTATTCGGGCCGGACAGCCATATTTGTTCAAGAGTGGTGGAACGGGTGCGGCAACCACGGCACCGGGCGGAGGCACCGCCATCACACCGAAAGCTATGGCGGACGAGAAGCGGAAGTCTCAGATCAAGGGTATGTAAACGCTGCGAAACCTTTCCCAACCCCAGATTGCCGTGTTGTTAATGAATTCTTTTCCCATCTTAGATATGGACAGTTGAATGCATTGATCATGGACATGGACAATTGTAGTAGCTAATGGCGTGTGCGTGCGTGCGCGCGCAAAACCAGAACGATAGAAGAACAAAAATGAAAAACAACAGCATCGCTCGGGAAGGGGTGAGAGGAGGTGGGAGGATGAGGTGTAAAGGGAGAAGAGTGCAGGATAACACACAACAGGCGCAGAACCACCAGCAAACCAGGATTTCAGCAATCAGTAGAATTAGTAAAACCGCGTGAAAAAGTGTTTACGAGTGCTCGCCTAGCCCTTCTCGAACTAGAGCGCATTACGCTGCATACTGAAATTTAATCCCGTTCACTCTCTCTCTCTTTCTCACACTCTACCATGCTCTTCTCCCTCGAAACACCGCTATTTTCACCCTTCTCGTGTTATTTTGTTTCTTTTTATGGCGTTGCACGCACCCAATCGAGGCAGAATAGTGAAAGTGTAAAGATCTATTATTATTTTCATTATGAGGATAATTATTATTATATTATTATTATTATAACTATTAAAATAATTAATATTTTCGTCAATCGCTTAAGTCAGCAAAGAGAAACAGAGAGGAAGAGAGAGAAAGAAAGAAAGAGAGAGAGAAAGAGAGAGAGAGAGAGAGAGAGAGAGAGTAATGACAAAGAAAGAGCAGAGCATAGGAACACACATAAGATTCTGATATTAAGCACACAGAATAAATACATTGGAAACGCAGTGGTAAATCAAAGGCTTCAGACAGTGCAATTGGTGAGCGGTAAGGGAGAGAGGAGGAAGGAACGTTGTGCTTTTCGCTTCAAAACAAACCCAGAAAGGTAAAATCCGGATTAACAATCCGTAACAAACTACTATTTATACTGCTGGTACTTGGTAGCAGAACTGCTATGACTACTACTGCTGCTGTCATCGTTTGATTGATGGTTTGAGAAGATGAGCGCGGATCCAGAATCATTCCTCTTTATTTACGTTTACGCATCTCTCCGTCTCACGTACGCTTACACATCTGTTATGTGATCTCGTGGATTAAAATGTTCTCTCGTCAGGCAAATGCTTGCATAGTCAAAAGGGAAAGGTAGTAACGAGACAAGGCTAGTTGCCTCGAATTGGATAAAACGAAAAGAAAGAAAGAGCGAGAGCAAATGAAAGAGGTTTATATTACGGGAGGCGTTGAAACAGAGTAGTTTTGGTAGAGAAGGTTACACTACATTAAGGAAGACAAAGAAAAAGCAGTGTCGTTGATGGATACATCAAACACAAACAAAGAAACCCAAAGGATAGCTACCCATTTGGATAGGCGGTGGTATGGTCGCAAAAAGTCGCAAGTCCTGCAGTGCGATTGCATACATTGCGGTCAGCGACAAACTTCTCTTACCCTTCCCTTTCCTTCCGCGTCTCCACCACATTGCATCAGTGTCAAGATGAGTGTTGTATCCTTTACCGATCGATGTCATTGTCGCTTCGCACTAAAAGAAAAGAAAAAAAAGCAAAATGAGCAGAGGCCGTCGAAGGGCAAAGTACAGCGAGGAATGCTTGCTGCATAAAAATCAGTTCGAATGAATAGAGGAGGGAAAAACAAAACACTAGAGCAAAAAAAAAAGCAACAAATTTTACTCTGAAATCAGACATAAAAAACTCCCACAACCGAAGGTGCATTGTGCGAAGGAGACTGATTAAAAAGGGGGATGCTTAGAACAGAACCTACGGCGCACGGATATGATCCGTCGCGTAGGTTGTGGAAATGGAAATTGGTTCCATTAACCGCAACCCCGTGCGGTGCTCACAGAAAGGTATCGAAAGATGAAGAAACAATAATCGTAGTTGAAGAAACCCGAACACAACGTTCATGTAATCACGCTTCACACCTTCGCCGTCGCCCCAGCATTACAATGGAAGATCCGTTTCGGCATGTCGTTTGCCTGGTAAAGCGCGCTAATAAAATCTATTCTAACAAGCAAGATATGTAGCTCCACAGAACCTGTAACCCTTTACCCCGGACAAAATTACTGCTTATTTTAGAGATCAACAAATATACAAATGATGGAAACAAATAACCTTCCCCATAATGGGTTGTGTTGTGCGTTCAAATGGTTTTGTTGATCAACTTATTATATGGCTGTGTTAATTCACCTAATTTCTCTGCTAAATGGAAATAATACATGAAATCATCGCATGAAAAACACCGCGTCTGAAGCGCACCCGTCGTTCGTTTCTGAAAGTTGCAATGAAAGTTTTCATCATTTGAAATATTTCTACGCATGTGGAAAGCTTCCTGCATGCGTGCCACGTGATTGAAACTCTTCATCAGATGCTTCCATTTTCTTTAAAATATACTTCACACAACAATTAATAAATTACTATGTGACATTATGAATAACGCCATTTTTACTCGAAGAATGGTTCACTGTATTTGCACTGGCATTGTGAGTTAAAGGAAGGAAGCATATATGTTTGAATAGTAAAATGCAATTCTATCATTTTTACCATATTTCCATCTTTCGGAAAAGTTCAATATTCAACATGAAAAGGAAATAGTTCTGTATTTCCGTTTACGCACCTGTAAACTTTCGCGTCTGTTTTATATTGGATTTCTGTCACCCAAATCATCCCGTATCGTTTGGGTTTGAATGCAAATCACACATATCGGTGTCTACTGGCAGCAGTTTAGAAAAGAATGTTAACTTTCCGTACATTGCGAGGGAAGTTAAGGGTTACAATTTACAAACTAAACAGAACTCCTGGATGAGTTAAAATTTAAATTAAAATCAAAATTTACATATAAAACAACAAGTTAGATGCCGAAACGGACTGAACGACGTGACAGGTGTCAATGTGAAATCGTGCCCATTGTGCCAGAATGTCCGAACGGAACGTACTTTAAAAAGCTTACCGCTCATCTGCTGGTGGAGTGTGCATTGTTAGTCAAGCTTTCCTGATCGGAACGGATCGGCGTAACTCCAGCGGGTTCGGCACTGGTGTTCGGAGCTATTTTCCATTCGCCGGACAGCGCACATCACTACTATACGTGAGGTGTCACTAGATTACGGATGTGGATTTCGACTTCCCGAGTCACGGCCAATATCGTACGAATATTGTAACTTTTCTCCTATTAGTTGGTAGTTTAATCGTAGTGTTTGTTCAGGAATTATTTAGGGTAGAGAAAGAATCACCAGAAAGGCGTTCGATTTCCTTAACGTTTTGCGAGTGTGTATGTGTGTGAGTGTGTGTATGTGCGTACTGAACGTTTCGCTTACTTGGTGGGTTTCTCGTGTGTTTCTGATTTTCCTCCCAAAACCCCACCTTGTCGTGGCACACAGCAGTCGGGCAGGCTTTTACGTGCGTGTGTATGTGTGTCTCGTTACCCGTCTATCTCGCTGTCTCCCTCTTGTTAATGAATTTAAACGCGCGGTCCGGTTGTGTCTCGGTATTCTTGGCGTGCGAGTTGTCTTACTACTAGTTTTTCCAGTAACTCATTTTCCATTCGAACATTGTTTTCGAGTTTTGCAGCAGAAAATGTTCCACTGCACTGTTTTTCAGCTGTAAATAGCAGCTACTCCCAAGTTGGTGTGTTCAATTTTTCGTTGTTTTGCGCGTATGTATTTGCTGGCGTAAAATGGTCATGTCGAGTAGCATTAGCTGGGGTAAACCGTAAAGCGTAGGAACAGGTCAGGAATGAAAGAAAGCAGACGTTGTCTTTTTAAGAGTGCGTGTATGTGTGCGTGTGTGTGTATGTGTATATGATTTGAGACGTGTTGTTCAGTGGGGTGGTTGATCTGTGGTGTTTTCAACTATTTGATGTGCAGACGGTCTTCTGGTCAGTAAAGGTATTAAAACGCCATTAGCCACTCGGTGAGGAAATGGCAACACGGATCCTTCCTAAACGCATTCCGGAGTGGAGAAAAAGCTGCCAGTCCTGTGAAAAGCAATGCAACAACCAACCAAAAAAAAAATAAAAAATGCTGCCCAACCATTTCAACCAAGCAAAGGCAGCTCCTGCCTGCGTCAACCAACCTACCAGCCGAATGCACTAAGCTGCGTATAGTCCCCTCTCTGTCTCACGTACTGTGCACCAGGCGTACGACATAAGCATGCTCCGACACGCTCGCACGTTCCACGTAAAACTCACTTTTTCCTAAGGGGTGCGCGATGGAATTTCACATCATCACCTCATTAGCCCCAAAACGAAAGAAAGAGAAAAGCGCACGGAACGCGAAAATGTGCGTAAAAGAGATCGTAACTTTACAAGAAGAAAGTGATAGAAATCAAACCCACACATACGCGCACATACTTCCTAGCGGGAAGCGAAGCAGTAGAAAATAGAGTGCTTGAAAATGGTTTAGGAAAGTGTGTGCGTACGTTGTTTAAACACGATGATGGTGTTGGTGGTGATCGATAGTTGTAGCAATAAATTGCTGGTAGGCTTGCGTTGTAATGTCACGCTTGTTTCACTGCGTTTGGTGTACGGATTATCAAAATATCGCTATTTTTGGCTGTAAAAGACCGCACTGTTCCGAAGGGAAAAAATAGCAAAATAGGTAGAAAACAATCGAGGCAAAGAGCGAGCAAGGTTTCCTTTCTTTTCCTCACGCACGTTAATCAGATACTGCTTTCTCTGTTCATCTACCGAGCGAAGGATCGCAACGATCACGAGCGATCACCAACACCAAGCTCTGGAGGTTTTTTTTTTTTGGGGTTTGTGTTGCGGAGCGCATCGGATCGAGTCGGATCACAACTCTGTATATTTTTTTTACTCTCTCTCTCTCTCCACAATACGCGTATCCTTAGCTCTCTCTTTTTCTCTCTCTTCATTGCATTGCCAGAGTGCGTTGGAAGTGGTCCAGTAAAGAGCGGTTTGGCCTGTTGCTTCCCTGGGAACAACAGTGGAACGCTGCCGATTGTGGTGTGTCGATCGCCGCTCTTCTTCCCGATCGAAACAGGTAGTTTTTGGTAGGCGTCTTCGCACCACTACATCCAAAAGCTACACTGTATTGTATCGTGTCCAGACAGCAGAGTTGGCAGGTTGCTGTAGGTTTATTTTTCTGCTGAGTTCGGCTTTTCCTGTTGTAACCGATTTAGGAACAAAGCTTTCCTTTCGCATCGCGGAGCTTATGGTGTTTGTGTACATGTTGATGTCGGGTTCTTAGCAGGTATAGTTGTTTTTGCGTTCAGCAGTGGGTAAGCAGATTACAGCTATTGTGTTACAAAAAGAAAGTTAACCTTCCACACACACACACACACACACACCACCTGACATATTGATTGATCCGATGCTAGCCGCAAGGAAACCATATGTTCAAACCTTATGATGCGATTTGATTATAAATCTAGACAAATAGTTTTTGCTTCGAATACTAATTGTTTAAATTCCGTTCTTCTTCCTATACACCAACGCGCCGTTCTGCACCGACATCGACATGTGTATGCGGCGTTTCCGGTGTTGGTGCTACCTGTCGCCAATCCTACTTCCGCTGCTGACTATTTGCCCCTTTCCATTTGAACCGTACGGACGAAGACACGACGCTAGTGACAACGCGAACGCTAATCGCGCACGATATTGAGAGTGCTGTGCGTTGAGCGAAAGAGAAAAGGATAGGACTAGTGTGTGTGTGTGTGTGTGTGTGTGTGTGCGTGCGACGTATCCGGTGGAAGTGCATCTTCTTGTAAAGGGTGTGCAAAAAAAAAACAACAACAATAACAAGTGTTTTGTACTACGCGCGCGTGCATCTATTCCTTGTTTTTCATTCTTCTCCTTGGATGTATGTGTGTGCATGTGTTTTTGTGTGGGAGTAAGCGTGCGAGTAGCTAGCAACGTTGTGCTTTTGTTTTACCGTTGTGTTGTAGCATAAGTGTATTGGGGGCGTACGGTGTGGATGCTTAGTGTGTACATAAATATATACATATTATTTTCCTCTGTTCCATCACACCCCACACTGCCTCCCGCCGCGCCCGTCCGACGCGACGTCTGCCGCACCATCCCGGGGCTTGTAACTGTTGTCGCGTGCGCGTACACACCCAACCATCTTGCCCACGTGCACCCGAGCAGTGCAATCCTCTGTGCGAGCCGTGCGCAGCTAAGGCCATTTCCGTAACTCACCGGAAGTCGGACAAACGCCAGAAGTCGCGCCACGAATTTGCCTACAGTGTGAAACGGTTAAGCTAGCGGGGTCAGCAAACATCATCACCTGTTTTTTTGCGAGAAAGTACCTACGTATTACGAGGTAAGTAGTAATAGGGCGTATTGGTTGCTGTGGTAAACGAAGTTTCGATGGGTTTATAGCTGCATCACTGAAAATGTTGCCAGGACCGCCTGACGTGTTCGATCCGGTTTGCCAACCCAACCGGCTTGGCGTAACAGCTAAGGGTTCGTCGCTTGTATACGTCGACATCTTCCGTATCACCTCACAGTGGGCAGTGGCGAACAAAATGTGTGGGAAAAATGTCTGTTTCCCTGAGATATTGTTGAAAATTATTTCATTCGTTGTGAAAAGAAGTTGAAAATTGGTGCAAACAATTAGAAATAGTCCCTTGACTTTGACTGTCTTTATTCCTGACTGTAAATCGTTTGTGATCAGCATAACTTTATTTATCTTCTTAATTGAATGCTGTTGTTCTCCGGCAAAATAGCTATTTACTATGAAAGGCAAGTTGCCTGTTTGAGTCTCATCCCGTTCCCGTGGCAATGCGGGGTTGTCGCATTCTTGTGCTGTACTGTCGTAAGTGATTCTACCCTTTACCTACCCAACTATTTTCCTCACACTCGAGTAAAGTGTGTGTACACGTTGATCTGTTATCACTAGGAATGCACTCACCACACGTTTCCAATGTGTGCCAGTTACTAGCGACGAAATAAACAGTCTATCATTGCCGTGGAACGCAGTCAGTGTTTTTTTTTGCGGTGGGTATGAGAAAAAAAGGCGCAATATTTCTTATCAGCAACTGCGGTGTCACTCTTGTTTCGTTCAGATTACATCAGTCTTTACAAATTTCAAAGTGGGTCTGCCGCTGCCTTCGAAAATTGCGCGCGCGTGTGTGTGTGCACGCGCTTGAGAGAGTAAAATAAATGCGAGAAATTATGTTATCAGTGTTCAATTTTGCGATGTTTTTTAAACGTGACTAACTGTTTAAGGTTATTTTGCATCAACAGTCATGTCGAACAAAACACTCATAAATAGAACTGGAAATCTCCCATAGTTTCCCTGCCAGCGTGAATAATAGAAGGGGTGGAGGAGGAGGGAGGGAGAGATGGGGGGTAGGGGAAGGGAGAAGAAAGAGGTAATTCCTTTCAGGGTAACCTTTTCCTCTGCCAACCATCGTCGCTAATGATGCGTGCATGTCGCTTTGCTGACGTTGGCAGTGCCCTTGTGTGTGCGTGTGTACGGGCGCGATTTAGTTGTCATTGCAACAGGTTAGTGTGTGCGACATTGCACCGATTTCTGTAGTTGCAAGAGTGTGGTGCGGTGGAATGGGAAGGAAAACCTTTCATTAGCCCGCTTGATTCCGGATTGTTCCGTTGCAGTGTTGAAGCGGGAATGTTGTGGACAACAATTGAAACTCCACCCTGCGGCTGCACCCTTTCCGGCTGAATGATGAAATACACGCTAGCATCATCATGAAACCCAACTCGGGAACAGGGCTTCAGTGGCAGAGGCAACGCAATTGGGAAAAAAATGAAAACAAAGCAGAGAAAAAATGGATTTTGGCATTCTGCACTGTTACCGATTTTGTCACCTAAGCTGTCAAATCGTGTTCGACAGAAGGAAGCTAATGCGCTCTACTTTGGACGATTGTTGACAGCTAAAAGACAAACTCGGTTGACAACATGTGTCACATTTAAAAACGCCATTTTGACGTTTCCACTAAATGTTACGGAACTAGTACACTTTACACTTACACTCCGTACGATGATGCTGCGTGGTCATGGCGTTTGGACTGCAGTATATTAACTAACGCACACACACACGCACGCATAGGTGTAGCGTGAAAATACAAACCAACAGCGGGGGCAAAATGTTTGGTTGTTGCTTGATTGGGTGGCGCCTTAGCACCAAGCAGGTTATGCGTTCATTGCCGCAATTCAGGTATTGGTTTGCGGTGTAAAGGAAAAGCCCATCGTCAAGTGGTATGGTATGGTATGTTTTTCTTTCTCCATCCGCACACAGTACCTGTTCCGCGTGATAGGCTTGCAGCATGACAGGAACACAGGTGCCCAATGGCGCGAAAGAGCTACTTAAAAAGTGGTTGCGTCGAAGCCCTAGCGTAGGGTGTAAAAAAGGGACAGCTGTCAAAAAGAATGCACCACCTTAGTACTGGTTGCGTGGTGTGGTGAATGCCGAGACATTCCGATACTGCGCCGATAACAAAAAGAAGAAAAAAAATGATTGCTCGGCGACCGATCATCGGTGTGGTGAAGCGAGGCGAGCCCCGAATTGTAAGATGTTTGCCGATAGCGCAGCAGGGCAACAAGCCGACCAAAAACATGCGTTCACAATCGGTCGGTGCTGGGCTGTTAAGAAATTGGGGGAAACGATAGGCTTTGCGTATACGTTTCGTTGTGCGAGGTGTTGTATTTGCTTCCTTCATCCGCATCCCAACGCACTGGGCAGGGAAACGGAAATGTAACGTTTTGTGTTGCAAACCGTCGCCTACCCGTTGACAGTTGCTGACAGGTTTTGCGCGAAGAAACCGGTGAATCCCCATAGCTAAATTGATCGATTAAGATACAGTAGGTTGTAGTCTCTTTTGCACTGTCCATCTGTCTAACGAAACTTTTGTCTCTTTCCTGTTACAGCCACACACCAGCCAACACATCGACCAAGTCTGACATTCCACCCGTCTAGACGTGTGTTCTAGGACTCTCCATCGAAGAAGAACAAACTCACGAGACACAGCGTATCAGTTCTTTCAATCCCATCCACTTCCGGCCGTGTAAACTACTATCAACCCAATCAAAATGCCGAAATCAGTAAGTATTTCATTCACTTTTATTTTTGTTGGGCGTTGGGTATT
>CM032179.1:9405281-9456972 GCA_018908115.1 Anopheles rivulorum
GATCATTAGCGTCATCCGCGCTAAAAGGGCCTGGGGCAGATGGGGACGAGCACGTTTTAATGGTCGCATCATGAACATTGATGCGCTCATCTGTTGCCTTTTCCTGTGCGTCACTGTTTGTTTAAGCTCTAATTGTTGTTTATAATTTGCTGCTTACACAGACACGCTACTGCTCCTGCAATCGTTCATATTTCTCTCTATGTCTGTGTGGGTGGGTGTGCGCGCGTGTGTGGGTTGCCCGTGGAGCAGTTGCTGTTGTTGTTACTGTGCATTTGCAAATTGTCTTTAAAAATAGTCCCAGCAAACGAGTGGAAACAAACCATGGCATCATCTTTATTTCATGTGTTTCCTTCTTCTCTTTCTTTCCACCTCCATTCCTCCCCCCCCCCACCTCTCCCTTCCGCCGGCTGGTGCATGTTATTTGGAGATGTTCAAACAGCTCAAGTCGTACGTTAATGTCAAACCATCAGCGAATGCAAATATGTGCACGCGGTTGTTGTATACATTTGCGCCCGCTGCGGACATCCGTTATGGTCCGAATGTATGTGCCAGCCCGAAAGGTGTCTCCCGCCTCCGAAATCCGTAATGCAACGCGGATGGCAGCTTGATTGGTGCTCGCTGCACCGGGCAAACCGGTCCCAACGGGTGGGAACTCCAAGGACAGCAGGATTGTTCGCGAGGATGCTAAAAAAAAAAGAAGATAGAATAATGTGGCAAGCGTATGAAAAGGGAATCGAATGGGGTTATTGGGCGAACAGAGGAGCAACAACAAGAAAAACGAGACAAAAAAAAACACAGTACACATCTTTCCATGACATCATCAGCCAGCCAGTTCACCAGTTTCTGTACTGTTTCCACCTTCCCTTTGGGGCCGCTATCGCCTATTTTGGGTGTTGTGATTCATGCAGCGTCTCCCGGCGCACATGTGTGCCCTTCCCTAGCAAAACGAAACAAACCTTTCGGCCGTGGCGGCGAAATCATAAAAAAAACGCTCAGACTTTCGGTTTTGCCACATGTGTGTCTCAGCACATGGGACCACAGATGTGCCGATCAGCTCGAGGTGAGTAACGCCAAGGCAAGAAAACAACGTTTTAAGTAAATAAGTTCAATAAGAGTATCGAGATTCAGTCGCGTAAGCAGCCATCTAGTCGAATATCGCAAGTCTCTCGCCATGAGACCAAAACATGCGAAGCATCGACTACTATTGCTTGCGATAATAGCAACAACAAAGAAAACTTCAAGAAACATTTAATTTGTAAGTGTCCGAACATTCTATCCCGGGAGCATGTAACTTGCTTTATTTTGTGTTTAAATTGTGTACACTTTCCCCTTTTGCTGTCGGGTTCTCTCCGACACACGTGTGACGTGGAAGTCAAGCATATGGTACCAACGGACACAAGAACCGAAAACTCCTTTACCAATCGGTTCTGGACAAGTAATGTTTGCGATAACATCATTCCCTGTTCGATATGGGCAATTGATTCTGGTGTTACCTGCTTCTCCGAAATGGGTTCTGCACGTGATTGGAGTTTGACAGCTGCAAAAAGACACCGTAGAATACGCGCAGTAACGTATCTCGTTCTTATATTATTGTAATATTTTTTTTTTTTGCTTAAGTCTTAATTCATTGAACAAGCCGTTTCTACTTTCGATTGATCGTCGATTTATTGATTGAGGTACACTCGTGGGTATAGATACAGAGTTTATCAGAGGTCTATTTGATAAAAAATTGACCTTAAACGAAGGCCCCATCAATCGATCGAATGATAACGAAAAAAATACAATAAAAACAACCTCGGCATGATGGTGTATTCCACAATACCAGACAGCAAGTACCAGACGTTCACTGGTACCACTATATGAAGTAACCACAGTGAAGTTTTCCTTTGCTTTTAGCAACAAACTCTTGAAAGCAGCTCTTAAAGAGAAATCAGAGCTCACCACCAGAATGTTTATCAGTATTTCTCCGCACGCATAAAACGTTGTTGCGGCGTTATCTAATCAGTTTCGTTCTACAGCATGGCGATCATTATTTCGATCGTTGCATCTGTCATCGGTTTACTGTCCACCGCGTGCGCTTTCGTTCGTTTTCTTCACCAGTTTTGACTGCTGCAGAACGTTCTATCCTAGCACCGTTGGCGTCAATTTTTGGGCAATGAAATGTGTGAAAACCCCACAGCAAAACACCATCACGTTCGCAATGTTGTTTGGTTTGGTTGTGTATATTTTTGTTTGTTTGTAAAACAATCACTAATTCGTGACAGTTTTGTCGATAACCTTGTTCGCCGTGGTGTGCACTAGCCTCACAGTGGGAACTGCATGAGCTCACCGATAGGGGTTGGTGAATATAGTAGAAAAAACCCATGGAATGGGGGGGGGGATACTGAATGGAATTAGCAAAATGACTCTGCTGCGAGGCCGCGGCTGTAGTAAAAGTGACCATGTGATTACCATTTCGTGCCGATCGTGCCGTTACGGTGGCGCCATCTGACTGTTCCGGATGCGCAAGTACCATTTCGATGCGCTGTTGAGGGCTGCATGATTGGCTAGGTTTGATAAAGTCGTCAACAATACGTGCTTCGACCAAGAAGAAGCCGGCTACAAGGCTTCTGCAAGGCGTGTGAGGACATCTGATTTGTATACGGGTATGTGTATGTATGTTTAAAAATATATTGTAGTTGATTCATACATTAAATGCCCCGTTTGGCCATGATGCCGCTCAATGTTTGTGCTTGAAGAAGCTATCGCTTCGGATAAGGGTCTCGTCCCGTCTTTATGGTCATGTTTACCCAACGGTCATGCAGTACAGATAAAGCCCACGTCCGTTCTCGTCGGCTTTTTTGCTCTCGTTTTCTCGTTTCTGCTTCCAGCAAGCGGCCTCGCTTCACCCAGTGCGCCCAAATTAGCGCAATTTGCGCAGCATTTTATGGAGCTAATCGGAGCAACCAGAATTGTTTACATATGCTGGGCAACGGAACGGAAAAACAAATCATACAAACACACACACACAGACAGACAACGGGAATGGGGGAAACACTGCCCATCACCTTCCCCCACTCCTTCCTTCTTCTGACCTTCCTAGTCTGGGCCGAAACTGTGTCCGCCCGCTCATTCGATTGTTATGGATTAAAAGAAGGCCTTTATTGTTATTTTCTACGTTGTTTCTTGCATCCACCAACAACCGAAACCCCGCAACCCTCCGCACACTTTTTCACTTTTTCCGCTTATTGCTACTGCCATCTCCTTGTATGCTGTTGCATACTAAACGATTCCGCATCGATGGTGCAGCCGGTGCGCGGGAGTGCTACAATACCTCAATTATAATATTGCTTCTTACGGCGCAGACACTTTGAGAAGGTGGAAAGGAACGCTAGAGCAACCCCCTGGGAGTGAGACACGGGTACCGACTGACCAAACATGCCATCGTCGCCAGCTGCACTTGACCCGGCTGTGCTGTGATGCAGCTGCTAGGCGGTGTGTTAAAAAATCAAGTGGCCTCGATGTGTGTTTCATTTTGTTCACACCCTACACCACTTTTGGCTGGAAAGATGACCGGATTTAGAAAAGTTTTTTAAAAGAATATGAAACCAAGGAGTCCATTTTGTGATTTAACATGGTTGCACAGATAAGTAAATGTCAGAATGACATTTGCACTACACATACCTCATTCAGAGATGTCACTTTTGACTCCTGAATGACAGCTCACGTGTGTTAGTATTAGTGATGAAATTGAAGCTCCAACTGCATCAGCATGCAACATTGAAACATTTGTGAAGAATACTGTGCTGAAAAACCCTGCAAAGCCAGGTGTATACAAGCGCACCACGAATGCACAACTCATCAGCGCCCATCATCTGGCACGATCTGTGGTGGATTCGGGTTCTGGACGATCGCAGGCATGTAACGCTTATTATTGCGCCAGGGTCGAACGTTTGCGTGTGCCGGTGTGTGTAAGATGGGCCTTTTCGGCCGTGATGAATGCGAAAAGAGTCCATGGCGAAACAAAACAAAAAAAAAACGCTACCCGACTGAGGGTCTCCTACAACGGCCTCCACTCCACGCCGTCCAGAGAGCTAATCTTTCGAATGCTAATTGCTTACTGCACGAAGATAACTCCACGTGGTGTGGTAAAAGAAGCTGTGAAAATAGAAGGAGGTGCTCGGAGTTGTTTTACTCCCTCATAGAACCATCTGGAAGATCGTGCGTGCTCTCGCGGATTTTCGTGTGACACCGAAACGAGTTAGAATGAAGCTGGAATGAATTATTCATACGCCGTATCTCTCAGTATCGCTAGCAGGTTGTAACTCAATAAGTTACCCAAGCGCAGGATTTGCTTACAGCTTTTGTTTTTGGTCCAATTGTATCTACATTTAGGTTTTTGAACCATTTCGAATCGCTTTGGTCCTTGTCCACGAACGGTTCCAGCCACCTGTGTCCGCTGTCACATCTCTCCAGATGGCCCTGACCATTCCATTAGCGAGGTGCCGCATATAGATATATTATACATCATGTGATCACTCCGTGAATCGTGTCTTAGCCTTCGCTGTTGGCTTTTTATCCAACGCCTCACGTATACGAAACGGCTGAGTGAAATTAGCTGCAACAGTTTTTTTTATCGCTTTCCTTGACACTACATTCATTAGAGGAGGTTGTGGTCTCTCGTTGCGGGAAAAGGGTGCCAGCAACCATTATGTGTTGTTGCTCCAAAGATACGGGGTTTCACGATCGTATCATAATGGACAGTTACACCTGCAGTATCTCTGCGTTCCTTTCTCTTTCTCTATCTATTAGCTTATTGCAATGATTTAGTTCTAGTTGTCCTGTTTCACGAGTATAGTCCTCTTAGAGAACTACCTCATGCGATAGATTTTCGCAACGCTCTCCATTTTGTTGCCCTATCACACTTACTGCAATGATTGCGGTTGATTCCATATCAGGACTTCCGGTTTCGAATTCGCCGTTTAGCGTTAAATATTTCACTGCCATTTGCTGCTAATGACTTAATAATTGTCTGATAGTTTGATACCTAACTACACGCGCTGTGCTGATGTGCGCCTGCATGACTGCAATCGTGTGACGCTTTCTCCTTTCTTACACTTTCACCCGTCGGTAGAAAGTGATTGAATACGCACCCGCGTTTGTCGGTGGTTGTGATGATCTCTTTTTTTTCTGTGTGCCTCTTTTGCCCACCCTGTTTGCGCTACGCATCGATGATGGTTATGATGATGATGGTGTTGAATAGTGACGCAAATCTTTTTACGGTGCGTTTCTTATCTGGTGACACGGTGATGCCGTAGCAAGTACCCGGTGCCGCTTTTTTGCATCATTTGACAGGTGGTCCTCCATTTACAGTGATGTTACGCCCTTGCTCTATTTTTATCGGCACTGTGTATGATTTGTGGCACATGAACGAGAAGGGGACAGAGATAAGCAAGAGATATCAAAAGTATTGTCCTGGCTATCTAATCATTATAAAAATTGTGGATTTTATGCTTTGATTTCTCGCAAACAGCTCAATTTCTGCGTGATGGTTCCAGTTTTATCTGCTTTCAAATCCAAAATTATACTCTCTGAAAAATATTGCACTGAATCCCTTTTAATTCATCGAAATTTTCGTTCCGCGTTACTACAATCCCAGTGTAAAGAAACAGGCACGCATTCACCTGCAACATGGCGGCAAAGATTACTTGTCATCGGTGCGGTAACGGCCGGGCTCGTCGCTTACGATCTCGTTGCAGTTTTTTAATCCGCTCGTTCGCTTTCCCGTGCGAAACGAGTATTGGTAGTGGTGGTAGTGTAACGTGTGCGCATCGTTGTCGTCGTCTACCGGCAAGATGAGATCACGCTTGATACCGTGCAGAGGTACGCACCGTGTGTTTTTTTTTCGTACCCAACTGTCTGTTCAACGTAACGTAAAGGGGTAACGCTTATTGTTAATGTTTGTGATATACCCAGCTTCGTCTGGTTAATGATGATACGAGGTCGCAAAAGATATGTTGCACATGTGGCAGCGAGACAGAGAGATTGCTGCTTAGAATTATCTTCCCTTTCCCCAGGGGTTACGTTATGGAGCGGCGTTTCCAATGTATTTTGTGAGAGCGTTATTTTGCCTTTTCGAGGGAACGTTACCCAAGGGGCTGCGTTTCTAGCGGGTCGCGTTTTGCGTCAGTTCTTGCGTAGCCCTCGAAGATTACGGACACGGTGTGTGTACCACGTTGTGAGGTGATTCGTTGTGTGTGTGTGTGTGTGTGTTTGTGGTTTTATTGTTTGTGGTGCGTATGTTGCGTACTGCAATATGGTGGTGTGTCATACCGAATGCTTTGAAACACGTTCACACTTTCAAATGTAAACGGCGAGAAACCCCGTGTGAAATTCCATATGAGGAAGCCTTCCTAGTGCGGCGAACAATGTTCAAGCTGTGCGAGTGTGTGTTTGTGTGATAGGAAAGGACATTAGAACTAAAAAAGGCTTTTTTATGTTTCTGAAACACATCATTCCTACACTTAAATGCAATATACAATATCTACAATGGATCATTACGAAGCCTCTAGATTTTTTCTAAAATGGAAAGGGAACTTCAGCTCATACATCTTCAGGAATGATGGCCACAGAATGACTCTTAAACCATGACTTAGGACTGAGCCAGAACACAGCAGTTACGAAGACCTCTACGTTACATGCGTTGGTATTTCACGTTGCTTTCACACACCTGTCTACCTGGGTCCCATGTACCTTTTACATATACATATTCATTACTGTATGTGTGTCTCTGCATGGCGGACACGTACAACAAGAATTGTCTTGTCTGTTTTTTTTTTCACTGTCTAGGTTTAGCTTACCTGCCGTTCTGTAGCCCTCTGTATGACCATCTTCTTTCAAGTTTGCTCACTCTCTTGCGTTCCGGTTACTCTCACTGTTGAGATGACGGCCGCCAGCAAACGATCTGTCAAAGCTGGATGTTTTTTTAAAGTCATATTAATAAAAAAAGTTCATCGCCTTTTGAAAGCACAATCCTATAATCCAATTTGTATCCGACGATGTATTTTATTTTATGTGTATTTGCGTTACGAACATTCAGCCCAGGAACCGGACCGGGACCAGTGCGTAATGTTACGCTCACATGCTCACCGCGTACGATCGCTTAAGTTTTGCGCGTAGCATGCTCTCCCGCTCATGCATTCGCGCGATGTTTTAGGCGGTCCTGCTCCGGGTGCTTTGTGAATAATTTTTTTACTTTATTTTTGCTCTTTCTCTCGCCGTTACGGGCATCTCGCAAACGAGAGCCACAAATTTGAATGCGCTTTCAAACGTTTCAAACGGTCAAAACTACCACCATTTGCAAGCGTCATCTCATCCTTTGCTGCAGAAGGTTTGCCTAGACTTGCACGCATAGAAGCAACAGGCTAAGTGGTTACCGGTCACATATACACTGAGAACAAACTGTTACTGTAACGCGCAATACAGTTAGTCAAAAAAAAAACATACATACAAAAAAAAATTTACACACTTGAAAAGCGTTATATATATAGCATTGGTTTAGTGTAGTGGCTTTGCGCTCCATGCTGACGATCGTTTAACTATTCATGCTAATAGGACGGCAAGAGAAAGAAAGAAGGAGAACATTTACGAGCGGTTCTGTCGTATTTTGCAAGTGTTTGTGTGTGTGCAGTGCGGGTGGGAGAGATTGAGCAAAAAATAAGTAAAACGTTCCAAGAAGCTTCATCTTCATCAAAGTTTTCCTTCAATCAGCCAAACGTCGTCCAGCAAACAAGCAGCATCATCGATCAGTATTTTGCCGTCAGTTTGACCGTTGTGTGTATAGTGTAACGAGCACCGTCAGTGTGGTGACGCTTGTCGGTCCAAGTTGAAGAGAAAAGTGTTCTATTTTCATCGACGAAAATGGTTGCCAGCGGTAAAATGGTAAGCTTTCGATTCGAACACGGTCGGACAGTTGATAAAACAAAAATGTGAAAAAGGATTGTGTGTCTGTTTAAAAACACGTGCTAAACATTATTTGAGGTTATGTTTCTGGGTGCTACTTTTATGCTTGCCGAACCAATCCTTCGTACATAAGGATTGCTTAAAAATGTTTCTATTTGAGATTTGCCCTATTCTGAATTTCATGCTAACATTAATGCAATTCTCCGATCTGTGCAATGCATTTGCAACGAATACACCAGTGCGGAAGATCACGATCAAGATGGTAAAAAAGTGGACCGAGCCAAATAAAATGGCAGCTGTGGTGGGACGCCAAATTTGATGGCTTTCGCACACATGTGTGCAAAATATTCGCTCCTGGCTGCATCCTGTGCAGCCCTAGCTACAGCAAGAGTGAACGAAACAGGGAAAGGCCAAGCGAACGAAGATCAGTAAGTGACGGTTGCCTGTGTGCAGCGCAACCACACAGCACACCGGCATGCAGTTATGTACAGCTTTTATAAGCGAAGAAAAAAAAATGCACCAAACCTGTAGTCTCCGCGGGCGCGCAAATAATTCGAGGTATCGGCATGCTCAGACTCGAAAAAAAAACCGGTTAAATAATTCCGGCTAAACGAAACGAAAGGAAAATTATACACAAAAGGGTGAAAAATGATGCAGGAGAAGCGAAAGAAAAGAACTGCCTTTTCTCGTGTTCGCACTACACTATCTCTGTTGAGTCGCATACGTCTAACATCTCTTATTTAATAAAAGAAGGGGAAAAACAAGGGATGCTGTAAAGTACGTTTCAAGCGTGCAAAAGCGTGAGAATGTGAGATGTGAAGTTGTTTTACTGTCCTCCACGCGAATATTACAGCCACCGGATATATTATCTGCACATGTGGTGCAAATATATATATATAAATCGCTTTTTTAACGACAAAATGAAGTACCAACTTTTAGGGCTTTTGAATGGCATGTGCCTATTAAATGTGATACATTGTGTTTAATGTTCGACCGCACGCAAACATTTTTATTTGGAAGTAAAAGTCGGAAACTAAACCACCTTCCTGTAATAAGCTTTTCGAGGTCGCCGAACGGTGCGCTTTAGAATGGACGTTAAGCTACAATGAGAGATCACTATCCACGAGGTGCTGATCCAGGCAAGGTGGTCGTCCGTGACGTACTCTACCGTTGATTGCACAACAATGCTAGCCCCGTACCCACTTACACACACACAGGGTCAGAACCGGTACAGTAACATGGGTGGCGGCATATAAAGAGTGCCGCGCACCGCGCATCCATAACCTTGAGCCCGTTTTTCCCCCCGGTGTATATGGAGTTCACATTCTAGGGAGAACACAAACCGGCGACCGGGGCAATATCAACGAAACTCTCAGACAAGCGATAAATCAACCGCGCGCGCACTGGTCGCGTATACACGGTACTGCCTATTGCGCGAATATACGTATGGGTTATTTATTGTTTTTTTTCCCCCCTTCAAAACTAGTGGTGCACATCTGTAAAAGCAAAATGTTTCAATATAGCACATGCGGTACGGTTGTGGGTATTATTAGGTGGTACGTTTTCCACACGGAAGCCTCTTCAGGGCGGGGCAGCAAATGTTATGCCCAAAAGTGATACTGCCCGAAACTGAATTAAGGTAAAATGTCCATGGCGACACAGCTCCACATCGTTTGGGCGTGTAAAAACATTGCAGTATTATCTCCACACTGCTCCCACACCCAATGTCTATTGTTTTGCGATTGTTGCCTTTACAAGGTGGGAGCTGAAGGAAAAATCAATTCATTTATATCCTTCCACCATGCGGCCGAGACCGAAAAATCGGTGCTATTCGATCGGGCACTGTGTGGCACATTTGCTGTGTTAATCTGGCCATTAAAACTCCCGTGAAGAAGCGTGCTACAGTAGGACTCACCCGCTAACACAGGTTAAAAGGAGCGTAGAAACCACTGGGCGGGTTACCACCGACACACAAGAGAGTACGACGAAGGGCTAGAGAGAAGCGTCATGTTTCAAACCATGTCGCTACTGCTATGTACGTAATTGGATTCACTCGTAATCTGCACTACGGTTGGTATGGTATCGGTACCCCAGTAGTGTCAACAGTTACGATCGATTACTCTTCGTCCAACGGAGGCAGAGATATGGAGCTTCGCTGCTACTGTTTTAGAAATTCGTTCTATTTAGCCTTCTGCCTTTACAAATAGCTGGGCGGCGGTAGTACGCACCTGTTTTAAAGTAAAGGTCACAAAAGAAAACCCGCCTATTTCCGATGTGCCGCCGGAATGGTTCTAGCCATTGATCAGATCCCCAATTGAACTGTCCGTCGCACACTGGAATGGTGTTAGCGAGGCTAGCTCATTAGGCATTCTACGGCAAAATCTGAAAGTCCTTCAACGTACGTCAAACTCTCCTCGCTAATCTCGTCTCAAAACAATCGTCGCCTGCTCATGTCCTACTTATTAGTAAATGCACCGCACGTACCGCGCATATGCTGTTCGATGTGCTTCTGTGACCCGCAATGCGCTGACACGTGCTCTGAACCAAGAATGTTTAACCCTGTGATACTGTGGGATCGATAATTGATCGCGTTTTCTTCCCGACGTATACATGTCTTTCCGACACATATTATTCTTGCCTACGGTGAAGCACGTGGTTTTTGCTTACAGCGCATTCCATTTGCAGCTGTCAAATTAACAACGATTCAGTTTTATTGGCCACTATATATTTACTATGGTATTTTGTAGTAAATCGTAGTAATAGTAAAACGTAGTAATAGTACAACGTAGTAATAGTAAAACGTAGTAATAGTAATCGTAAGCTAAAACCTCGCCAAGAATGCACTGCAAGAGGTTCGAGTCATCTTTATGAACACCTTCAACTTCGCACTAGCGATAAATAGCAGTGGAATTCCGATGTCACATGCGCAGCCATCGATAAACAATCCATAAAATAATTATCTAAGCTAGCACGGTTGTTATAGCAAACTGATAAACTGGAGTTGTTGATGTATAGCCGGTTGACGTACATAGCAGCAAATCCGTTACGGGATAAAGTTTCAACAGACGCTGATGCAGTCAGCGAAATCTATCATACGAAATATCCAGTCGCATGAGCTAGTGTGGTTCTAGCAGAGCGGCTCAACAACAACAAGAACAACAACAATTTCTCAATCAAAACATATGTTAATATTTGGGAAAAGTGTTACGAGAAGTGACAAATTCTCCCTAATGGTGGAATCACCCCAAAAGCAAATATTTGGTTCGCCGGAACACATATTTCTCCCATTAGCTCACAAAGTGATTACAGTGGAAATAAGGCGCAAGATTAGAAGCGAGGGGGGAAAAAACTGATAAAGACTGCAACACTACTAATGATTGGCGCCCACTCAACTCCCTCTGTCTGAAAGGAGTTGGAGTGAACCAGATAGTTCTTATCTTGCAATACCCTTTACGCCTTGTCTGCTGCGTCTGCTGATTGTGGTGTGTTGCGCAACCTCGTTTCTAATTTATCGGCAAACCGGGAAGAAGTCACCCGCTCGCTCTCTCTCTCTTTCTCTCTTGTGACAGACTGAGATGGAGTGACTGTGTCTGGAGTTGGTTTTATGAGGCACTAGTTTATGGTTATAGCCCACAGACACAATCGTCTCATCTCGTTAACCTCTGTTTTTTTTTCCTCCATGCTCCATCATGGGGGATAAGTGTAATATTTGTGACCAATTTCGCAAATAACATCTTGTCACACGATGCGCCATTCGTGTGTGAGTGTGTGTGTTTGTGTGATGCGATGTGTAAGAGTCAGCGTGAAACGTCTGTTGGGCAATTTGTTGGGCAGCCGCAACATGTGCAACAAGCGGACGTGGCTACTCATTATCTCGGGACGTGCTTTGGGTACTTGTCTTTGCGGTATGGGATGCTGTCACCTACGTGTGGGCGGGATGCTATGGGTTGACATGACAGACGCTCCGCACTTTCGCTCGCAAGAAAATCGCGCATGATTTTAATAGTGTAAAATGTCAACATTGCTTTCTAGTTTTAAGTAAAAAAAAAAATCCCTTTCAAATGTTAATTTCTGTTTCGTTCTTTTCTACAGATGAACGTGCGCGTCACGACGATGGACGCGGAGCTGGAGTTCGCGATCCAGCAGGGCACCACAGGCAAGCAACTGTTCGACCAGGTCGTGAAGACGATCGGTCTGCGAGAGGTGTGGTTCTTTGGACTACAGTACACAGACTCGAAGGGCGATAACACGTGGATTAAGCTGTACAAAAAGGTACGTTTTCTGCCTAACAATCTGCCAGTGTGCTGTTCTCATGTTAGCGCGTTTACGTATGAGTGTGATTATCGCTAGTAAATGTGTGTTCCCCCATTGTGTCGAACGGGGTTTTACCTTCACATCCGCTAGTGACGATAGTTAATGATCGAATTCTTGAGATTGCTTCTGCATGATTGCTCGCCGGTTTTAATCGCCCATCGAACCTCTCTCCCACTTTTGATTTTCCCACCCTGCCTCTTGCTAACATGACGACATATGTTGACAATTTATTTTCACCTGATGATGTGTCTCGAGTGTTGGAAAAGATAAGGCGTTAAAGGAGAAACAACGAGCAACGAGGAATGCATCTACGGTTGCATGGTGGTGACTAAAGGCCAACGTACGACGGGATGGGAACTGCTACAGCTTGATGAGATCATCGTGCAGTGCTGCAAGAAATGAATATATCGCCGATAGGCAACATTTGGCACTGTTGCGATGTGTGCACAATGTGCTGATAGTTACTGCTAATGCATTGTTTATACAATTGGAAAAATCGTATTGTGAAAACGTAGACTGCATTTGTTCCTCCACCTTCCCAAACAACAAACAACGCTAAAACAGTAAAGTTAGAATAGCGTAGGTATGTTGATTTATCACATCCCGCTTGGTAAACAGAGTGTGTTGCGTTTACTCTAATTTTGCGCATACGACGTGCGGGAAAAAAAAAATGATCGATTTGTGTTCCCCTTCACCTCAGCCGGAAAATGTCATCTGCAAGCATATGAAAAAGATTGGCAAGATCATCAAGCGCAACATTGAGCAGCATCAGCACCGTTTGCTGAGTTCCAGCCTCACCAGCAGTAGTAACGGTAGTAGCAGCATGAATGGTTCGAAAATCGGTGGACAGAGGTCTTCCACGTCTGCATCGTCGAACACACTCGACGGGGATTCGGATTCGGACGAGGACGATTTGGTAAGGTTGTAAGGTTCAATGAGTACTGCTAGGAGTGCTACTATAAGCGAAAGATGCAGAGAACAGTAGAACAAAGGTACACTATTCAGCGGAATCGAGGAGCAAAAGTAAAATTCGTTCCTTACGTCGTGTTTTACTACGTTTTCAAACATCAAACAGATTTCGTAACCAAACATGCTAGCTGCAAAATACGTTGAAACCATCGCCAATTGTTTGTTAGGATGTTTGCCAAATACGCATTTGGCTGCGCTTCGCACCAGACCAAGCAAAGCTTCGTCCGGAAAGTCAGGGGCACTAACTGTATCGTGTAAATATTTTCTGTCCGACTCACGGAACGTTTCAATACTCGCACAGGGCATATGGAATACGTTTTATTGCTTGCAGCTGTAAATACGATTGTTTGTGTTTTTACAAACCATGGTACCGTGAAGTTTTGTCCCGGGTATTGCTTGTGACCTGTTTGCGTCATTTGGGTACCGAATAAAGTACACCGAAAAAAAAAAAACGAAACGGAACCATATCCACCCGCCAACTGAAATAATGTGCAATATTCTGGAAATGTTCGCCTAGTAGCAGCAACATACACACACTGCTAAACAGCGCCAGTAGAAGCTGTACGCGAGCCAAATCGGTAAAGCAAGTCGTCTGGAACCGAAATTGGATCAATGAATTTCTCTCTGGTGCTCTGGGACCAGTTTTGCGTAACGCAGCGTCGCCACTGGGTGAATATGTTTACCTTCATCTGTTTGCGCTTGTGTACAATCGCCCTTAGATGTACGGTACCAACGAATGAATATTAGGCTACGCTATAGATGTGATAATTTTTTTTCCTAATGCCTCCTACTGCTGAGCATATCATTGAGATGTAACAATGTGTCTCCAAAAACTTCAAACCCGATGATGTTTTCGATGATGTCACCAGGCCATGTAGTCGCGCCGCGCATGATTTAGCTCAGGAAACAGGACCTAGACATTTGTGCTGGTCTATAGTTATTCTAACTATTCAACAGCGACACGGATGATGTTTTCTAGATGTTTACCGAAGTTTATTTTGTACACGAACCTATGTTTTTTCATAGGCGAGATACGTCATATCACATGATTGCACGTTTCACATTCAAAATATTCGAATCATTTTTTGTTTGTGAACCAACGTGAGTCAACCACCTCCAAGCACCGGATAACCGTCATTACTAATCTTATACTTTACCGCATCAACCGCAGCCAGGGGAGCAGAATGAGCAGTCACCATTTGTTTGCTTGACGGTTTGTCCGAGTACCGGTCTCACACATACATCAACACAGGCCGTGAAGAGTTCCCGGGACAGTGTGTAACTAACTTCAAACTGCTTGCGCACCACACGTTTCTTTCAGCTGGACTTGAACGCGGTCAACCCGATACCGTCATCAGTTTTTTCCTGCGAACACCTTCTTGTTTTATTGGCTAGATGATGCTGGCTGTTTCTTTCTCTAATACTGGTTTTTACTACTTGAAGCTGCAGAGCAGAAATGACGCAATACGTTCGAAACACACTGCTGGTGCACACCGTAAGATGACGCTTGGAGTGGACGCATACCGCGTCATCTAGTGCTGAGAAAAGAACGAATCAGACTAGATATTTGTGCGCCATGGCCATGCAACGCGAATCGTGCGAAGTGGCTTTATACATGCATCTTTTTGAAACGCAACATTATTAATATTAGCTCACGAAAGTAGACGATGTAAAGGTTTTGGAGGATTTTGCAAACACGAATCCGTCTAACTTCGATTGGTTTCTGATTCTGTTCTGATGTTTGCTGCTTGCTGCAAGGGTGTATACCACCGAGAACAAGATCTGGCGCAAGAGAGTAATTAAATCGCAATCGCAGATATATAATAGCTATGTTTATGATGTAAGCACCTAGCATGATGGATTGCAAATGGGTTTCCATACAGCTAAGGTAGGCGAGAAAGAGACACACAGTCTGTTTATATCCGTCAGCAAGCTCTAGTGTCACCGCTGCTGGAACAGGTATTTAAAGTACGCCGAACACTGCTCTACCTGTTCGTTGATCACATCCTGCTACGGTGCTATACACGCTTCCGAAGGCTCTATGCAGTGTGCTTTGCGCTGTTTTTTTTTTTGCGTTCGGCTCATTTCAAACAAACGCCAGGAATGCGTATGTAGCGCAGCAAAAGAAAAAAACGTAACACACCGGAAAAAAAAGAAACTTAAAGTGGAGCATTTTTTTTGTTTGTTAACTCGTTCGATAAGAAAAGGGTACGAGTCAAGATAATGGAACATTGTGTGCGTCTCGTTGTCAAGAGTCGTTGAGAGATGAAACGACACGTCTCTGGCCATACAGCAAGGCAATGCAATAACGCGAACATTACAACACACTGTTCCTTTCCCTTTCATTTTGGGGGAACCTGCTTCGTGCCAGAGGTTTTCCAACCAGGGTCAAAGGTGCATCGTGCAGGCATTATTAGTACAAAGTGTGTATGTATAGCGAAGAAAGAAAAAAGAACATTATACACTGATGCCTTCTCCACCGTCATTTGTAATGGGTTGAAGTTTTGCCGTTCCTCTTCACTGTGGTTCTTTGACTTACGCTAATTGTGTTAATTAACATTTAGCGAACAAGCACTATATCCAACAGTAGTATGTAGCAGTGTTAGCTATGTGGTCAGCTTCGGCTGTGGTATGTCTAATGCTATCCCTGAGATGGAGTCGAATGACTGTTTCTCTTCTTCCCTTCTCTGTGATATCAGAACTTAGCCTTGTGTGGGACCATGAAGCGCCAACGTATCAACAAGTCTGCAAACACGTGACACACGCTGTTGAACGTTTGCCTCATTCTTTTTCGAAGCTTGTCGCAAATTACTGCCAACGCATTAGCACCACCACCGTCGGGTTTTCGTGCGGCTGTAACAAACGAGAAAAAAGAAACAAACATTTTTTTTTTACACTGTAACTCATTGCCATGCATTTTGGATGGCACAAATTTTCGCAGTCCACCCACCACCACCTCTCCCGAATGTACTCCCAGGCGAACGTACCGCAGGGGGAGTTGTGTGTGTTAATCAACACGCAGAGTAATTCACCAGTACGAAGCCCAACAAACACACGGTTTTCCAGCACATTAGCGTTATCAACATTATCGTTATCGTCGTAATTAACTCCGCTAACAGCACCTGCATCACGAGAAGGGAAGGTTGGGAAATGGAGAGGGAGAGGAAGGTTGACGAAGTCTTTTTTTTTGTTAACTGCGAGTTGTAAATGTTTCAAGGCGTCCCTTGCTATTCATTATCTGTAGGCATATTCTTCTCGCGCTCGACTCCTCACGGGGTTACGACGTCTCACGCAAAATCGTGCTGCAGTAGTGGACCCGATTCATCGTATTATATTCAACAGTCCCTCTATATCTGTTGGGCATATTTTCCCATAGTACGGAAAGCCCAACCATATGATGATTATGGGTTGGCGCCCGTTTTAAAGCCCTTACTTTGACTAATTGGAAAGGTTCGTCGTCTATGACAATTGCAATTACCGAAGATGACTAAGTTGTATCTCATGGCAAACAATGTATGTTGCTTTCTCAATTGCAATTGGTGCGATTGCTAATTTACGTTTCGTATGCCGATGGGTTAAGCAAAGGTATTTTTCAATGTAATATGACGATTCTGCACCATAGTTNGATGATTATGGGTTGGCGCCCGTTTTAAAGCCCTTACTTTGACTAATTGGAAAGGTTCGTCGTCTATGACAATTGCAATTACCGAAGATGACTAAGTTGTATCTCATGGCAAACAATGTATGTTGCTTTCTCAATTGCAATTGGTGCGATTGCTAATTTACGTTTCGTATGCCGATGGGTTAAGCAAAGGTATTTTTCAATGTAATATGACGATTCTGCACCATAGTTTAAATACAACTTTCTTTCGACCTGCATTTTTTACATTTTGCATGTTAGATTTTGTTGCATACAAAGTTTTCATAATAAGTTTTTGAACTGACTGTCTGGTTCCAATGTTCCTCTACTGTAAATCTCTCTACGCTCTTATTAAACCAAACCCTTCTTCCTGTGGACCATAGCATCGATAGAGTGTTTTCATGTATTTATATTTCTTTATATTCCGCATGCTGCATGACTTTCTCTTTACATACACGCCTTCGTATATATACATATGTATGTGTGTGTGTATGTTTGTACATAAACGAGAATAGACCGGATCGACGCCGTTTTCGAAATGGGTAACGCATGTCTCTCCAAATGTTTTCTTCCTGTTTCATTCGACCTCGTCAAACGAAGATAATCACCAAAAGAAGAAAAAAAATGTCCTTAAGCTATCCGTCTGCTAGTATAGCAGTTTGAATAATCCTTACATTCACATACGCTTGTTTTTCCTCGTCTTAGGTGATGAGCCAGGATGTGCAGAAAGGTGACCCGCTGCTGTTTAAATTTCGTGCCAAATTCTATCCCGAAGACGTGGCCGAGGAGCTGATCCAAGACATCACGCTGCGCCTGTTCTACCTGCAGGTGAAGAATGCGATCCTTTCGGACGAGATCTACTGCCCGCCGGAAACGTCCGTCCTGCTCGCTTCGTACGCCGTCCAGGCGCGCCACGGTGATTACAACAAGGGCACCCATGTGCCCGGCTTCCTGGCCAAGGATCGTTTGCTCCCGCAACGGTAAGATGAAGCGCACGATTTGCACGATGCTTGGGCGATGATTTATCGATAACGTCTCCTAATCTATGTGTTGCTTTTCAGAGTTATCGATCAGCACAAAATGTCCAAGGACGAGTGGGAAAACTCGATCACGACCTGGTGGCAGGAACACCGTGGCCTGTTGCGCGAGGATGCGATGATGGAGTATTTGAAGATTGCGCAAGATCTGGAAATGTATGGTGTAAACTATTTCGAGATCCGCAACAAGAAGGGCACGGAGCTGTGGCTCGGCGTGGATGCGCTCGGTCTTAACATTTACGAAAAAGAGGATCGCCTGACGCCTAAGATTGGTTTCCCATGGTCGGAAATTCGCAACATCTCGTTTAACGATCGCAAATTCATCATTAAAGTAAGCCACCAATGCTTCAATCGCTCACGCTCACGCAACTTTGACATGTAATTTTGCTTTCTTTCTTGGTTTTGCACAGCCGATCGATAAGAAGGCGCCAGATTTCGTCTTTTTCGCGCCACGTGTTCGGATCAACAAACGCATCCTAGCACTGTGCATGGGCAACCACGAGCTGTACATGCGCCGCCGCAAACCGGACACGATCGATGTGCAGCAGATGAAGGCACAGGCCCGCGACGAGAAGAATGCCAAGCAGCAGGAGCGCGAAAAGCTCCAGCTAGCGCTGGCGGCTCGCGAACGTGCCGAAAAGAAGCAGCAGGAGTACGAGGACAGACTGCGCTCGATGCAGGAGGAAATGGAGCGCAAACAGGCGAACCTGAGCGAGGCGCAGGACACGATCCGTCGGCTGCAGGAGCAGCTGAACCAGGTGCAAGCGGCCAAGGAGGAGCTCGAACAGCGCCAGAACGAGCTGCACGAGATGATGCAGCGCCTGGAGGAGACCAAGAACATGGAGGCGACCGAGCGGGCCAAGCTGGAGGAGGAGATCCGCATCAAGCAGCTCGAGATGCAGAAGATCCAGGAGGAGGTTACGCTCAAGGATTCGGAAACGAAGCGTCTGCACGAGGAGGTCGAGGAAGCGATACGGAAACAGGTAGTTAAGTGCAGTGTATGTATCGCTCCTTCCCTTCCAACACTCTTTCTCTCTATCTCTCGCTGTCACATGCGTGTTTGTGTGTGTGTGTTTTATCGCGCGCTCTTTCTCTCTCGCTCTTTCTTGCAACGTTGTCTCACATGTTCACATACCATTTTGAGCATTTTTCTAACCAAGCAATCAATCACTTACCATCGAAACGAGACCAATCACTTGAACCATATGCGTGTTAATGGTTACTGTAAGCAGTGACAGTACTATTTCTATCAACACTTTTCATATTGCACTGTAACAACTCTACACTATGAAACATATCCATATGGAAGTAGCTACGTTTTCAAGTTTGTCCATTGAATCGTAAACAGAACTTTTATCTAACGCAGATGGAAACTTCCGTTGTTTATACTACACACGCAATCACATATAAATTCACTCATAAATGGCACAGGCACACGTATACCCAACACTACATATAATAAGATCATTAGTATGCGCAATTGGTTTTCGATTGGATTGATTGTAACTGGTTGTGAATGCAAGGTGTGTTCCAAATAGCCAAATTATGTTCAACCACATGTTCAATGCTAGCTTGAAATTGGTGCTATCCAATAATCGGTCATATCAAGGAAATTACTCCTAAAGGAATCTTGCTGGGATTCCAATGTTATGTTATCATACAACTATATGATTACTTGAATAATTTTCTGTTGCATTTTGGTATACATGCTACCATTCGTTTTGCTGGCTATTTGGGGTGAGATAGTGAGAGGAAAATAACACTGGCAGAGGAAGGATGGGAGTCTGGAAGGGAAGGAAGTGTACTTCCGTATAGTGTAATTGCAGCGTATTCCAAATTCAAAACAGAAGCAAAATTGCCTTATGTAGTTATGTAAGGAAAGGTCGCGAAATATGCACTGTTTACAGTTGTACACCTTATCACACGGTTATTGGTGGTAATGACGGTAGCACAGGTGGTGCAGTGTATAATCTTGTACACCCTAGTACTCGCTGTTACAGTCATTTGTCCGATAGTTACTTAGCATTTCATTTCTTCGCTTATTTCGTGTGTCGGTCGGGTTTCCCCAGAACGAGGCAGCCGCCGCGTTGCAGGCCGCAACCACCACCCCGAAACACCATCATGTGGAGGAGGAGGAAGAGAACGAAGAGGAGCTGATCAATGGCGAGAACGGTACGCAGGATTTCTCCAAAGACTTCGACACGGACGAGCACATCAAGGATCCAGTAGAGGAAAGACGTACGCTTGCCGAGCGTAACGAGCGCTTGCAAGACCAGCTGAAGGTAAGCTTTAATCGAATTGGAAAGGCGAACCATGGGTTTTCACTCAACCCGTTTTTTATTTCTCTTCCATTGTAGGCCCTCAAGCAAGACCTCGCCCTGTCGCGTGACGACACGATGGAAACACCGAACGATAAGATCCATCGGGAGAATGTGCGCCAGGGACGGGACAAGTACAAGACGCTGCGTGAAATCCGCAAGGGCAACACCAAACGCCGCGTGGATCAGTTCGAGAACATGTAAAAACAAAAACCGGGCGAGCAAGGTGTCTGGTACCACAAACAGTGGATCAAAAACAACTATCAGAAGAGAAAAGAAAGAAAAGAAGAAGGACCTTCAATATAGGAAGAGAGCAACAACTGAGAAAGGAAAACTACGTATAAAAACTTCATACGCTCATATGAACGATTTACACCACCACTCAAAAAGAAAAAACAAAAACAGAAAACAATATCCTTTAATCCAACAAAAAGCTGTAATCCCGCGCACATATACATACCCATTCGGTTTTTCCCCTTGTTCATTCCTTTCCATTCGTTTTTCTTTTTTTTTTATTTGACGTGGTGGTGTTGCAACGCTCTAAAGACGCAATCCAATCCCCAAAAACAACAAACAAACAGCAAAGTAGCAAAAGCAGAATAACACAACATTTACACTTAGTAGAACCGTGGCACATACGGAGCGAGGGTAGGCAATCGTTAGGTTACTATTATTATATACAATATGGATGGACACCAGTCACGTGTTTGTGACAACGGAGCAACAGCAGCAGAATACTTTGAACCTTTTTTTCTTTTTGTTTTGTTCTAACCTCCCCCAACAATACATTGATCCTGTCCCATCCTCCTCCCCCTCCCCCCCTTCCCTCTCGGTGTGATTGGTTCGATTAGATTCGGGGCCTTGCATCGCGGATGTCCCTTTGGCCACTGACCGGTTCGTGCGGTCCTTCTGCCCTTCGGGGTAAATTATACGCGCTTGTGTATATGACACACTCTGTTTGTTACACACTGTTTCGATTGTTTATATACATATATAAATATATTTGTAATCATATGCAAACACACATACACACCCAGACACGCTGGATTTAAGTATAGTAATCAGCTTAAGATTGTGAATGAGGATCTTTTTTTTTGTTTTGTTTTGCGAATTGAACAGCCCATCGGCCTTATACGTATAAAATATAGGTATGGCAGGGCTTTGCTAGTGCTGCCTTTGGAATAGGCAGTAACTGTGTAACACCTCGTTGCTCCCAGCTGGCAGTGGGGGTTTTAACGATGATAATGGGTGGGGGAGGGGGAACAGCAAGAAGACAAAAAACGAGAGCAATAGTTATAGCATTAAGAGAGAGATCGAGAGACAGATGTAGTAACAAAGGTATTCGCGTTTCTGTTTGTTTGTTTTTTTTTTATCCAATCGGCTCACGAACTGTCGGCTATTAAAGGAGTGGAATTGAAGCTGCTCGGGTCATGGCAAGGCCGAGCAGAAACGGGCGGACAAAGGATATATTTAGTTACTGATCGGTAGGCATTGTTAGAATACAAAACAGCAGCAGCATATACATATACATACATATATCTATATGAGGTCGTTTGGTTTGGGGTTGGGACGACATGGAAACAGATGGCGAATGAAGCTGAGGGATCCTTATCCTTAGCTGTGGGCTGGGTTGTGTTGTTCTGATTAGGAATTTCAGTTTATCTATATTATACCTTTTCTGTGCAAAAAAGAAACCTTCCGTTTCGTTCGTCGCTGTATCCGTGTTGTTATTAGTATTTCCATTTTTTTTTATATTATTCAAATGAACGAACGCGCGTAGGCATGGGGAAAGCGTATCAAACAGTAGAAATGTACTTGAAGCTTCTTGCCGCGAAGGAAAGGAAACGGCATGAATTCCAAGCGAGTACTCGTGCAAAGATTTGCTAGAAGTGCAGAAAGGAATACTAGCAAAGGTGAAGGAAGGCATGGATTATATGGTATTTTTTTTTAATCTTTGGTTTTTTAAAACATGTTTTGTTCGCTGAACTTTGTGTGCGCGCCCGTTTGTCCCTCCCTCCCCTTTTTGCAACCTTGGTGTAGTGTCTCATGTAAGAAATCGAATGAAATCGCCGAATATAACATAAAACACACAACATTTACTAAACCCAACCGTGCATCAACGCATCACGGAACAACATTACACAGTGGGAATGAAAACTTTATCATAAAATTTTGCAATAGCGCAGACTAGCGGGAATGTATTTGAACAGGTGGCACCCAGGGGTGTGATGTTTTCCCCCCCGCAAGAGACAATCGGAAGAATCTTCTTGCAGTTTCACGGTCCATTACAATTGCCTAGATGGAAAAGGTGCAGCACGCCCTTTTCCAAACCGGTTGTTATATACATAGAAATATATTATTGTATTAAAAAAGGAAAATATGTCGGAAAATGAAGCAAGTGGAACCACCAACGCATATGTTGATGATTTTTTTTGATGATGAAAAAGAAAATAACACAATAGAAAGAGAAAGAGAGAGAGAGAGAGAGAGTTCGTATGAATGTGTGAAAGAGAGAATGAAGGAGAGGGATGGAGAGAGAGAGAGAGAGAGAGAGAGCGGAGCAGAGAGATGTATAGGGAAGGTGTTAGGCTAACGGGTTAAGAAAATTGAATCAAAATGCAACAAAATGAAATAAAACCATAGAGGGTAGATACAACATGAGCAAGTTATACATTACACTAACTTCCTACACACACTTCTGGTCTGCACACACTGCATATTACAGTATTGCCGCATCTCTGCTTTATTCAGATTCGAACGAGTCGAAACGTATACTGTACGTGTGTGTGTGTGTGTGTGTGTGTGTATGTGTGTGTGCGTGATACTCTAAGAAATTTCACTCGTGTTTCCTAAACTCACGTGGCGGAAAGCCAACGCAAGGACGGGAAATACGAACAACAAAAGGTCTGGCATAAATTGCAAAACATGCAAAATGCGAAAAACAGCGTATTCACGGATGCAGGGTGCAGGGTAGAAGAAAAAAGACGTACTTTTAGTAGCAAGGGCAACCGATAATAGCGATATAATTAGCGAGTAAAATTAACAGCTCCATTCGATTAGTTTCCATTTCGTTCTTCCTTTTTTTTATTCAGTTGCGTTGTTTGTCGTTGCTGTTTTGTTACGTTTGAAATGTTCTGCTGCAAAGGCAAAGACCGGAGAATGTACTTGTGTTTTCACGCAGAAAGCATTCGCAATTACATGATTGCCAACGATAACAACAGGGAACGTCACGGACAATTGTTTACCTTTAATATCAAAACTATACATCAAAACTAACATTACTAAGGAAAACGAAGGCAACGAAAGAAGTAATTCTAAAGGTTTAAATAGAAACAGAAATCACAACAGGGTCTGCAATGCAGGAAACATCGACAGTGCAACGGATGTACCAATCGATAACGATGTGGAATTAATTGAAAATGGTTTCCCTTTAACCTGAAAGCGACGAATGGCTTTGAAATGCTTTCTTTTGCGCGGATAGAAAAGAGAGAAAATGTAATGTGCACACTAGTGTTAAGTGTTATTGTTTATNGTGTGTGTGTGTGTGTGTATGTGTGTGTGCGTGATACTCTAAGAAATTTCACTCGTGTTTCCTAAACTCACGTGGCGGAAAGCCAACGCAAGGACGGGAAATACGAACAACAAAAGGTCTGGCATAAATTGCAAAACATGCAAAATGCGAAAAACAGCGTATTCACGGATGCAGGGTGCAGGGTAGAAGAAAAAAGACGTACTTTTAGTAGCAAGGGCAACCGATAATAGCGATATAATTAGCGAGTAAAATTAACAGCTCCATTCGATTAGTTTCCATTTCGTTCTTCCTTTTTTTTATTCAGTTGCGTTGTTTGTCGTTGCTGTTTTGTTACGTTTGAAATGTTCTGCTGCAAAGGCAAAGACCGGAGAATGTACTTGTGTTTTCACGCAGAAAGCATTCGCAATTACATGATTGCCAACGATAACAACAGAGAACGTCACGGACAATTGTTTACCTTTAATATCAAAACTATACATCAAAACTAACATTACTGAGGAAAACGAAGGCAACGAAAGAAGTAATTCTAAAGGTTTAAATAGAAACAGGATTAAACACAACAGGGTCTGCAATGCAGGAAACATCGACAGTGCAACGGATGTACCAATCGATAACGATGTGGAATTAATTGAAAATGGTTTCCCCTTAACCTGAAAGCGACGAATGGCTTTGAAATGCTTTCTTTTGCGCGGATAGAAAAGAGAGAAAATGTAATGTGCACACTAGTGTTAAGTGTTATTGTTTATCTAACCTTTACGTAGCGGCATGGTGGCAGTGTTTTAGTTTTTCTTACCATAAACACAAAACCGAACCGCTACTGAATTACGAATGGGAAAGGATTAGTAGGTATTCTTTTGTTTCCACCTGGGTTGGACATCGTGTCATACTTCTTAGCTCTGGGGGTTTACACCTTAAACAAATCCCACTAATTGATATCATGCATGTAGGAGATCTACCAGAAGCCAGAAAGATATGCTGAAGCGTGACAGAGTTAGAACAGCACGCGCCAGTCTTTTGTTGTGCTGGTGCGCTCTCAAATACTATGAGGGATAAGTAGCGCGTACACACTCTTGATGTGTGCGGTGCAAACGATAGATATTCACATTATTTTGCGTTTTATTACGGTGTCAGAAAAATGTTTCCTTAAGCCTATTTGGGTTCTATTTCTCAGTGTAGTTTCGTTGTTTGTATGTTTGAGTTTAAAAGCTTTACGTTTCTCTCCTTTGGTTTATTGTTAGTGTTTAATTTGGATTGTACTGTCTTTGGCTATGTTTTGTTTGTGTCATCTACTGTGGAACATGCCCGTTTGGTAGGTATTAAAATAATGCTTTATATTTGTCCTCTGTTTATAGTTTGTCGTGATTCTTCTATTCAACTGAAACGTGGTTTGGTTATTGAGATTTTTTGTTTTTTGGTTATTTTGCTTTAATTTTCCATCCCAAAATTTAGCAACACCTAATGAATGGTTGCAAAGAAACAGTGACCCAAAGTAAAGGAAAAATAAAAGCAACATGTTTTTAAGCGCGATTGCAATGGAGACAAACTGAAAGCAGTTCGACATAAAAACCCGCAAGTGCATTGTTCAATCGTGACAGAGACAAACCTCAGCTCACGCAGCCACGCAAAAGACTTACTCTCCGATTCAGCCTCAGCGTACAGCAGCGATTTAGATACATTTACACATGTATACAAGCATATTGAAGCATATTTAGCAGCAAAACGTGAAACTCCGTGTCTGGGAATTATGGACGCTTACCAAAAAGTGATACAACGAAAAGGACTTGCAGTCCGAGCTTGTAAAGTTCGTGTGACTGAAGGGCCGCTGTAGGATTTGCTGAAGTTTATGTAGTGGTTTCCCTAGCGCTCTGGCCTGTTCAGACAGCGAGACGAAAAACACCATTCATATGAGGTGATCAAACCGAACCGATAATAAAAGGCCGCCAAGTTTGATATATTTTTGCGGTGCCGTAATAAAATCAATCCGAAAGGATGTGAAGTAGTAGTGTCCGTTTCGTGTTCGGTAAGCTTCCATTTTCTTTCCCGTGATAATATCGTGTCCCGCTTTTTGGTGATGGTGAAACGTGTAAGATCAAATAAAAACAAAAAGATAATGAAGTTAGAACTAAAAACAAAAAAGAAAATACAAATATCTTCTGTGTTTTGATCAAATGTGACTTTTTATGTTATTGTCTGTTCGTTGTTATTGAATATTGATTAATCGGGTTTCCAGCTACCTATGCAACAACGAGTGTCCTGTAATATCCAAATTAGTAAAAACCCAACAAACCATTGAAGCTGTTTATTTTGTTTCCATTTCGTATTTATTTTTGGTGCAAGATTAATATAACATCTTTTCCTTTACATTCTATACCTCGAGATTTCGAGTGTTTTAAGGCTCTGGTGCGCCCATTTGTCTGCTAGTACCGTGTTGGGGGGTGTTTGGTTTGGGGGGGAGGGGGGGGGGGGCGAATAATAGCCGAAATGAGGTAATAGTCAATACGCTAATATTTAGTACTTATGCTAAAGCAAAAAGAAAAAAAACACATTCAGTTTTATCAAACCGCCCACAAAGACGAGTAAGGTAAAGGTAGCGTTAGGGAACGTAACAGTAACAATTGGACACGTTTGTTAAGAACGGTTTCGTAAATCTACATGGTACAGCTAACGTGGCTGGAGTATTCCTGGTTCTGCAGTACCATAAAAAAAAACAGAGAATGTAGAAGATACGCAACTTCAGCGCACGATGTGATGGCGTTAAAAGGTGCTAAACAATACCATGTCAGTCGTCCAGGTATAAAGTGCAGGAGAACATTATGTATGTAAGTAATACGGTAAATCCCTCGGACAGGGCAACATTCGTACAGATTCTGTTTTCTTTTACAAGACAAGGTAAACACAAGAACAATGTAAGGCATACAAATGTTAGGTACAAGTACTAATGTAATACTAAAAAACAGTGTCTGTGAGCTAGAGAGGACTTAATTCCTGGGCGAGACAAAGCGAATTAGCATACACACAAACGGCATTCGCGCACGTTCATAGGGTATCAACAAGGGAAGCTTCTTTTGTGTGTGTGTGTGGCTCCATACAAGCACAACCCAGACCGTGCGTGTTGTCTTGTGATCGTGTATTACCGACTAAAGTATTCTAACCGGCTACCAACAGGAGAATAGATTCAGCTTTTACCATAATCTATGGAGCATAGTTTATATGGGTATTTGCACTAAAATTCTAAATGGAATCTACATGGAATTTTCAAACAATGGAGGAAAGGAATCGCTACGCTCGCTTTCCTTCCTTTCCTATCTCTTATCAACGCGTAAACCTTCGCATCTGCACAACGATGTGAATAAGAAAAGACTCGCTCGACTCTATTGTCGAGATGTGCTTCGGTCTAATGTTCCCGCCGTTCCTGAGAGAGAAAAAGAGAGATTCCTTTTTATCGATCGCTGTTCACACTCCCCGAATCGGGTGCGTCTAGATCGGTCACTATCGGGTTGGTATCATCGGTCGCGACGAGCGCTTGTCGTTGCTGTTGCTGCTGCTGCTGCTGCTGCTGCTGCTGCTGTTGCTGGTGGCGGTTACGCTGAAGCCGCTGTGGTTGATTGCTGGCCAGGTGGGAAAATTCGTTCATAACCGCCACGTAGGTAGAATCATCGCCGGCATAGCTTTCGCCGTCCTCGCCGGAACCAATCTCATCGTTCAGCAGTGTCAACCGGAGCAGCGTGACGATGTCGGCGTCCTCCTTCCCGACCGCAATGTCAATCGGTCGCCGCCCATCGACATCCGCGATGTCGTACCGTGCCTTGTGCTTCAGCAGCAGGTACGCCTGTGCCGCGGAACCCTGCTCGGCAGCGAGATGTAATGGTGTGCGGCCAAACCGATCGGTCGCATTAATGGCAGCACCGTTCAGCAGCAGAAACTCGCACGACATCACCGAACCGGACAAGATGGCGGCATGCAGCGGTGTGCGGTCGGCGTCGTGCACGTTTGGCCAGCTTTTTTCGGCGCCGAGTGCCAAGGCTTGGCTCATCACAGGCAGATTGTGACCGCTGGCCGCCTTGTACAGCAAGTAGTTGGGCGAAAGACGCTCGAGCTCCTCACACTCCATGATCGCGTTGTCCTCCTCGCCGCTAGTCGACTCCTGGTCGGAGTTTAGCAGCAGCAAATCCTCGTCCGGCAGGTTGTGATCGTCCGTCAGGATGTTTTCACCGATCAGCAAGATATCGGCAAACTGTTTCGGTACGTGCGTTAGCACATCCTTTTCGTCCGCATCCGGGCAACCCTCCTTCGAGCGGCCTCCCGTCCGTTCCTCGTCGTCCGCGTCCTCCCCTTCGCGATCTTCGTCCTCGTCATCGTCATCATCGAGATTGGTGATCGGTTGCGTACCCGTCGCTTCCGATTGTGGCTCCTTCGATTGATTTGGGCGCCGCAGGAGTTGCCGATAGCTGCGCCGGCGCAGCTTCTTGATGCTCCACTTTTCCGGAAACTTGGAACTGTCCGCACCGAGGCTTTTGAACGAGAGCGTCGAGGACGAGGTGCTGCTATCGTCCGGCCCGGTACCCCCACCGCCACCCAACGGCACCACAAACTGGCGATCGATGTACTTTGCCCGGATCCATGCCTCGCGCACTGCTATCTCGCAGTTATCCGTCGCCCGATCGAACCGTGCCAGGCGCGTCTTGTTGCCCTCGTATACCCGGTTAATCACATCGTTGCCGAGTTCGATCATTACGCGCAGAATCTCCGGCTCCCAGACGTCCAACGTTAGCGAACGCACCTTGCTGTAGTGCACGCCGAGGCTGCGGTGCACGCCCGAGCACGCAATGCACAGCGTGATGCCAAGGTTGATCGAGGCCCAGCGTGGATCTCCATTGCCACAGTCGGCACACCGCGAATTGCCCGGTATCTTTAGCATCTGCGTCCAGTTGCTAAAAATCGGGAAATGGTTGAGAGGTTAAGAAAAAAACCTGGGACAGACACATGCACATGCACGCTACTTACATCTTTTTGTAACCCTTGCGTGTACCTTCGGCACCACGACCCGTACCACTGCTCTGTTTGCTTCCGCTCACTACAATACTACCGCTTACCACCGATACGCTACCGGCCTGCCCTCTGCCTACAGCCGAGCTACCTCCCCCACCTCCAACACCACTCGCCAGACCCCGCATATCGCTGCTGTAAGCGCTGTTGTGCTGGATGGCCGAATCGATACCCTTCTGTAGGGCTTTTATCCACGCATTCATCATCGCTTCCGAATCCGCTTGTAGTATGTGTGACCTTCACAGGTAGGATAAAGACAACAAAACAAAAACACTATTAAGCTGTGTACCACTGAGCTAATCATTCGTAATATAGAGCAGAACAGCTAGTTCACTTACTTGGCCGGTGAGATAACTTCAAAACAGTAGCGCCGGTCGGAATCTGCAAGGGGCCGCACGGTACAGAGCCGCAGATCTTCCTCCATCACTGTGGGCAACTCTTCGCCGGTACGCTTGCGGTAGAAGAGTTGATTGTCCCTCATGCAGAACCATCGCCTGTTCCACGTTTTGAACGCGTTCGATGTACGCTTAAACAGGTAGCCCTCCATGTAATTTGGAAAGCGGCCACCGTCACTACCACTTGCACCGGCACCGCTACCACCGGGCTCACCACCACCGGATGACTCTTCGCTAGCTTCCGGCTGTTCCGGACGCGGATCGTTGACGCATGTATGGCGGTTTTGCATCTGCTTGTCCAGCACACCGTACTCCGATCGCATCACTCCAATCTCGTCATCCAAACCCTTGAAGAACGTTCCATAATCCTCGCATAGATCCGACCCCTGGTGGAAGTAGGTGCTGCATGCTTTCAGATAGCTCAGCAGCGTACCCAATATTTCGTGACGCTTCCGGTTCTGCAGCAGCGTGATGTAGTTGACGTAGTCGAGCGCTGTATGGTTGAAGCAGGACTTTGACGCGGACAACACGTTCTCCGCCTCGAGCACATCGGCCGGCCGGTTGCGGCTAACTTGCGAGTTTTTGTACACGGCCGCATCTAGATTCTCCGACACTTTCGTAAAGATTTGTCGATACTCCTTCACCTCGCGGATGTCACGCTTGAGAAAGCCGGTTAGATTCTTCAGCACCGTGCGGTTCGCCTGATCGAGCAGCGTCGTGTGGAACATGTTCATTTCCTGCAGCAGCTGTATCAGCTGCGCTAGCGCGTTCGTCGAGTTCTTGCTGTCCTGAAAGTGCTTTTGCAGATCCCACAGCGAGGTGGCGAATGTGCTTTGGTGCCGGATGTACTCCTTCCCGCTGTCGACAGCCGCACTGCATGCCTTGATGATTTTATCCAACCGTGACTCAAGGTGTTCGATTTCGGCCTCTTCCTGCTCCAGTCGTAACCTACGAGTGCGGTACTACATGTATTATTCCTGCCAACTCTTTTTTACGTTTACCTGCCCTATAGCGCCTTAGGCACACTTACCGAAACTTGGGCGAATCTTTCAAACATTCGCCAAAGTCGATCTTGCACTGTGCCATCGTATGGTTCTCGCGTTTGCGTTTGCAACTCGGTAGCGTTAGCAAAACGCATCAGATGCACAACAGCTGCAGTCGGTGCCTCTGGCCGTTCGCTTACCAGGTTGATGGAGGTGCGGTGTAANGGATACTACATGTATTATTCCTGCCAACTCTTTTTTACGTTTACCTGCCCTATAGCGCCTTAGGCACACTTACCGAAACTTGGGCGAATCTTTCAAACATTCGCCAAAGTCGATCTTGCACTGTGCCATCGTATGGTTCTCGCGTTTGCGTTTGCAACTCGGTAGCGTTAGCAAAACGCATCAGATGCACAACAGCTGCAGTCGGTGCCTCTGGCCGTTCGCTTACCAGGTTGATGGAGGTGCGGTGTAATTGATGGCAGGGGTGTCCTATGATCGAGCCCGGCCAGACTGAGCAAGCAGCGCAGCGTGGCACACAGGCAATGTGAAAGTGAAGTTTTTGCTTGCAAAACCCGTAACCGGAAATAATGACTCAAACACAAGGTTCGGTGAAAGAGGCTCCCGTTCGTAGTGCCACACCACTACTACAACAGCGAACTTCCAATCCACTTTCTCTCCGCCTTCACTTTCCCGTTTCCGCCCTCTCCCGGAGGTGAGATGGCCCTGTCACGGTCGCTTCGTTCCAATCCGCTGGCGATCGTTCGTTCAACTGCGTTTTGTTGTGCAAACGCATGTAAGAGGGTGAGAGAAGAACGATAACGAGAAGGAACGATGGTTAAAATGCGCGTTGAACTAAAAGAGACGCAAGAACGTCGATCCACGCACAAGAGGACACAAATGAACCGATAGGCGATAACAGTGCGCTTTTTTCGCAATTTGTATGCGTGTCTGTTTCTTGGTTTACTTTGTTTTCATTAAAACGTGATGTCCAGCAGATCGGTGCAATTGTCTCACGTTTCTACGACTTCACGTCTGTTTCTTGCTCTTCCTTCTAATTCCAATTGGCTTTACTTGCAGCACGCAAAGTCAGTGCCGCTGGATAAAGTTAATCCCTTTCCGAGCGAGTTTTGCATACTTACAACAGCTGGTAGTGATGCGATGCAACAGACTGACGGTATGTATTCACACCATCCCATGCAGGCAGGCACACCCTCTATCGTTCAGCACACATACGCACAATACCGATAGGACCCTGCACCAAAATAAACATCAGAAACCAGATGCAACGTGTGGTTCTGCCGTTTCGGCGAGCAATAGGGGAAGGAAAATTAACAATTGTTGCACAAACCAACAAACGAAAAACACAAGAATGAAAGATTGGACTGGGGTGTCAGAAAAAATAAAACACAAACAAACTAACACACTTCGGGCCAGCTGGCCTGTTGAACGCGTGTAGGAAGTGGTTGACAGAAAAGGGAAGATGACACCAAACAGAGACACAACAGTGGATTAAAACAAAACTGGACTGTTCGTGCGCACGAGACAGAGGGCTTTGAAAACACGAAGAGCATTTGCACGGCGAGAATCGTTTTTGACTGGTGCGGTAGACGAAGCGAGAAAGCCTATGTGTCGTCTCGCTTTCCGTACACAGAACGAGATCGCTCAAATTTGAGCTATGATTGTTTAACTGATGGTAAACTGAACATTTACCTAATGAAATTTAAATACGAAGTTTCACCGGGATTTTCTTCGCCGTTCAGTAAATCGAACAGAAATGTATGGAACTAAAATTACAAAAAGATGTTCGTCGTCGGGTTTGTTTGCACGTGACAGAAAGAGACAACAAGCAACGATTTGACAGCACGCTTTTGTTGTGTCAAAGTTTGCTGACAGGCAAGAACGCAATTTTCAATGTGTGCGTGCAGTTTTACACTGCTTGCACAATTGAATGAAGCGCCAAGGTACGAGAATGTTTCGCAAAAATGTTAACAAACCCATATTAGATCATCGGGATTTTAACAGGCTTCGGCTGTTTCTAATTATTGTGCACCTGCTTTGTACGGCAATGCTTTTATTAGCTGCTCCAGAGGGAATATAAAATGCATGAAGTTAACTGTCATTATACCAGGCCGTCTTTTATACCACTCACTCCAGCTGAAAACAAATTCATACAACAAATATCCTTTTGAATTATTTACGTAAAGCTACAACTCCCTGGCAATACAAAGATAATTCCGAGTGTAATTCCGAGTGTAAAAGCGTCTACGTTTGAATATCGACGATTGAAGTGACAAACAAAATAATAATAACATAAACACACTACCATGGCAGCGGTTTTCCATCGTACTGCAAAAACCCTCCATTATGCGACTCGTTCAGCGCGAGTACTGTGCGCACCATGGCTGTACAACTTTCCTCCACCGTCAGCGGTGCCTTCGATCCACCCATATCCGTTTGCACCCAACCTGGATGCAAAGCAACCGCCATTATCTGGTGGCCCTTCAGATCCAGACTCATTGATTTGGTAGCAGCGTTAAGGGCTGCCTTGGATGTCCGGTATCCGTACAGTCCACCCTCTCGATTTGCTTCAATCGACCCAAGGATCGAACTCATATTCACAATGCAGGCACGTTGCGGTCCGACCGGTGCCGTCGAGTTGCTATCGGAAGCCTTTTTCAACAGTGGCACGAACGCTTTCGTCATCATGATCGGTGCTACCGTGTTAGTCACGAACGTGTCCACCAGGTCATCCTGCTTGGTAAAATTCAATCGAGTCGACTTGGGCGAGATTCCTGCATTGTTGAACAGCACGTTCAAGCCTGCTCCCTGCAACAGTGCATCGATATCCTTTGCGAGCTGGTCGTAGTGATCAAAGTTTTTTACATCTACAACAGAACAACATATGTAATAATTTTGCTTATATATCTTGGTTTAATAGAAAACCAATTTTACCAAATTGCATGGGAATAATATTGGAGTGCTGTTTGGCAAGCGCTAGCAGATCCTGAAATGAAATAAAAACGGAACGAAACATGTAGTTAAGTTTTAGCGAAAAAACAAGCCTTATAACGTTTTATTTAAATCCAGCGAAACCTTACAACAGTCGAGCAGGAACAATTGCATGATGATTTTGCAATCGCAAACACTGCTGTTCTTCCTTTTCTCACTCCACCTGTGTAATATGCTCTTTGCACGCATACACGCATCTATACATATGAACAGAGCTCTACAATTGCTATCGAACGGTTCGGTTCATTCGTGCTTGTGCGAATAACCGGATTTCGCTTGATACATCACGAATAAACGAGCGTCCGAGGCACATCTCACGTCAAACCACAACCAGCAGGCGAGTGCGAACGAATCGTGAGAAAACCGGCAAAAGAAACCGTCTGTGAAGCGTCGTTAGCAGCAATTAGCAACGAGTCTCAACTTTCAACCGATAATACCATCGACAAAACATTCCCACGTGCAAACTAGTGCCTTTCTGTAGTGAAATCGTAGAGTGAACGAACGAAGCTTCAGCACACAGAGGAACTTGCAGCAAAAACATGGCGCCGTTGAATCGTAAGTTGAATTTTCATTTTCGCCTTGTTGTAGGGAAATGATGAGCAGGACAGGAGCGTGTGGGAGACCGCAACTACGCGAAAAGCGTGTAGATCTTTCCAGACGCTGTGTGAAGTGTTGCCGTGTATCATGCTGGAAGGCAATATGGTCGACTTACTTGCGATTTCTGCGGATCGCGATACGTCGCTATGATGTGGGTCGGTTGTGGGGTCGGCAAACCAACCAGCACCTTTACCAATCCCAGCCCGAGACCACGGTTGCAGCCGGTTATGAGGATGCTGTTCATGTCGAATGTGCGGCAGAACGAACGAAAGCTTCCTTTTTTTCACTCACCACTCGCGGAACGTTCCGAAACTATCCAAACACCGCGCTCAGTGACGTAACGTTGTGAAAACGCCTTTTTCTGTGACTCGTTTTGTCCAGATGGAAGATCCGTCCAAAAGCTCGGAAGATAATTACGAACCGTGTGCCGGACGACGTGGTTGGGCAAGCAATCACTAAACCTACAGGAACGCTGCTTGGTTTGACAGCGATTTGTGAAGAAAAAATAAACCGGCATCGACTGACACGGCCTAGACGCGAATGATGCGACCCGTACACGGTAGACAGAGAGTGAACATTTCTTTCGTTCTCTCCTCTTCGCTTTACTTTGTCCGTTCTGTCAAACCCGCTTTCGGTACGCAATCTTGCAGCCTCGATCATTCTGGTAATCTTTTTTTGTTGGTTATATGGCAAATCGAAATGAAATCCCAAACATACCAACACACTGACAACGCTTAACTAATTTCGCCAGGGGTTTCTTTTTCACCGTCCCGAACGTGATAAAAGCGACCTTGATTGTTTCTCTATGGATTGGCAATTGATGAATTAAAGATAAATCGATTTTTCGGTTGTAACGTGTAGGTGCGATAGTTAGGGTTATTATTGCAATATATAGGGAAAGTAGACTGCAACACAATTATGGTGACATGGAATACCGACACAAACTATATTCTATGTGCAATACAATCCAATCAGATCTAGAGATTCCATTAGAAATCATTAGATGCGTCGAAAAGCAACAAGCGGTTTGCTCGTGTCTGGCCACCTATCGAGTGCCCATTGTAATTGACATAATGATACTGCTGATTTTATCTGCTGCGTGCGGCTGGCTGCTTGTACGAAAGGGTAGAAGAGTAATGGCAATTGTAATTCTTGAAGGGTTTCAGCGTGTCGTAATCACGCTGCCAGAAGGAAGCTGATAAACCGTTATCTCTCCTTTGGTCCATCGGAAACCAATTTACCATTTGTCTTTCCCGGTAAGACACGGCTGGTTTTTTGGCCTTGTCCAGTGACAGTCGTTGGAATGAGATTGTGGTACGGATTTCTATTAGATGGCTTCCGATTGTTGCAGGGAGACTTATACATTACTGCTGCACATGAATCAGGCGATGAAAGCCCTGTATGATGTGTGTTGTGGTTCCTCGCATCTATTGCTAGGCAACGGCTGTGAATTCCAAATTCCTGCATGCCAGCAGAATGGGAATGTTTGTAAAACTATTTTGTACCGTACGGGTTGGAAATTACCATCCTCCATTCCTCGATTGGGCTATGTGTTGGAAATCAAAGCGACTGGTGAAGCAGCTAGAGGTTTCGAGATAGTGGTGTCATAGATACTCGCTTTCTGCAAGTCATGCCGCATGACTTAGTCGAGAGGCGGTTCGTTTCGCGTAGCTTTTCCTTTGAAACCCCTCGAGAACCGTCTCGATGATCCGTCAAATGAATGACTTGTTGGAATGCCTAGGTTAGGTGCCGAGGGAAACAGTGAGGGGTGTTAACGGCAAAACGGAAATGGTCATGAGTGGGACTAGATACAGTTCATCAACTTCACATTATGATGACATGATGGAATTGTTTAACACATGTTTTAATCATCACTGCAATGTTGTTTTTCCAGTATATTCCATTAGAAATAGGTATAGGGAGGTGAGGCATACCGTAAATGAAAATGGCACGTGTAGCTCAGCTTCCACATAAATGCCTTCAGATTACCACTCATTGTATCCTTGCTATTATCGTTAGGAAAGATGGTCTCTAAAGTCATCTAAAGCGTCCTATAGTTCGAATCATTTACCCTTATTCATTTGTTTGGTTGCTAAAAGTAAAGCATGCTTTTACGAGAAGTTTATTGTTAACAAACATATCAACGAAATTACATGACAAGTATGTTATGTTTTTTCTCATTTTTATTTCTACTTCGGATCGTTGACAGGCAACGCGTGTGCGTGTATGTACATTGCACCAATACGACGCCTACTCATGGTTTCACATGAATGTACGTAAGAATATACATTTATTCCACACGGTGGCCATGTTTCTTTCCGTCAGGCTTGACATTTGCGTCACTCGAGGCAGTATTGTGAAGGAACCTCTTGTGTGTGAGAGTGTATGCGTTGTTTTGATCGTTTGCTTTCGATGCGAGCACAACTATCGTAGTAGGGAGCCGGATTACGAGTACGGGAAAAGGAGTGCATGCTTTACGGTTCCAGCTGTCATTTTGCCAAAAAACTTCCGGCCATACCGGACCATCGATCCGATCCCCAGTGAGATTGTGTTTGCTAATTTCTAGTGGCCAGTAAAGGACTTGCAAAACGAAGCACTAGAACATGGGAACGAAGTGAAACGAGAAGACTTTTTTTTAACTTATTACGATTTTGTTGTTACGTGTGATCGAAAACAGTCAGCAGAGTAATCTTTTTTTTCTTATCCTCTCTCGTCTGGTGTGCCGGCGCTGGGACCGGGCTTGTGGTTGTGTATATTTAGTGAAGTAATATAAAGATTCCAGTAGAGAAATTAGCCGCCGTGTCAACAGACAAAACGCACAACGTTTTGTTTTTTTGCATCCGTATTACGAAATTCGGCAGTGGATCTCGTTTTGGTGTGCGACACCATTGACGGTGGTGTATAGGCTTTATCTACGCGGTACCGTAGTGTGCGGTGAGCAGTTACGAACAATACAGAAAAGCAGCATCATCGTCGGTCGTCGCCATCGTACCGCACGCACGCATACACAAATACGCTGCACCAAACAGTGATGGCGACCACCGTGCTTACGAGACCCGTGCGGAGCCTTATAAATGTAGTACAATGCGTGCGACTTATTCGTACACAGGGCAGCGCTATGTTCGCAAGTGAGTATGTAGCAGATGATGCTATATTTTCTACTATTTCTGATTCATATCATCAAACGAAGGTGACGAATAATATTGAAATCGTGCATTCCTAATGCATTCGCAACTACCGCTGTGCGAATCGCGGTTTGACGTTTGTTTGACATTTTGCTCCTGCACAGAAAGGTGTTTTCAACAGCCGGCAAACAGAACAGTTTGAGTAGCGTTTTCCGAACAGAAATCAATGTTTCGATGGCTTCTTCATCTGCGCGTTAGTATCTCTGCTGCTTTGTTTTATTTGTAGCGTGCAGCACAATGTTGGTGGCGCAGGGACAGTCGCTTTTCTGCCACATAATGACGCAGCGTTTCCTGCTTTACCAACTGTTGCAATCGTTGGATCAAACAGTTTGCCCGCATTTGCCGGAAGGTAGCAACAAACATAACAACGAAAAATAAGTGAAAAACTCAATTCTTGCACCCATCACACGTCTCATCAAGTTCGATCGTGGATAGTGAAGATTAATGTATCTGTTGTATGTCTTTCGTTGCAGAGGAAAACTACGAGTACGATCTGGTGGTGATTGGTGGTGGTTCAGGCGGTTTGGCCTGTGCCAAGCAGGCAGTGCAGCTTGGCGCCAAGGTGGCCGTGTTGGATTTTGTTAAACCGTCACCGCGCGGCACCAAGTGGGGCTTGGGCGGTACCTGCGTCAACGTTGGCTGCATTCCGAAGAAGCTGATGCACCAGGCATCGCTGTTGGGCGAAGCAATACACGACTCGCAGCCGTACGGCTGGAAGCTGCCAGAACCGGAATCGATCCGGCACGATTGGGCAACGCTGACCGAGTCGGTACAGAACCATGTAAAGTCGGTGAATTGGGTGACGCGGGTGGACTTGCGCGACCAGAAGGTCGAGTACGTGAACGGGCTCGGCTACTTCAAGGACGATCACACGGTGGTCGCGGTGATGAAGAATCAAACCGAACGGGAGCTGCGTGCGAAGCACGTGGTGATTGCGGTCGGTGGACGGCCCCGCTATCCGGATATTCCCGGTGCGGCTGAGTACTGCATCACGAGCGATGACATCTTCAGCCTACCGAATGCACCCGGCCGAACGCTGCTGGTCGGTGCCGGCTACATCGGGCTCGAGTGTGCCGGCTTTCTGAAGGGGCTCGGTTACGACGTGACGGTGATGGTGCGCTCGATACTGCTGCGCGGGTTCGACCAGCAGATGGCCACCCTGGTCGGTGATTCGATGGTGGAGAAGGGCATCCGTTTCCATCATCGTACCCGTCCGCTGGCAGTGGAGAAGCAAGCCGACGGTCGGTTGCTGGTGCGTTACGAAACGGAGGGTGAAGCGGCCGTCACCAACGCGGAGGACGTGTTTGACACGGTGCTGTTTGCAATCGGGCGCCAGGCCGAAACCGGCACGCTGAAACTGTCGAACGCGGGCGTCGTCACGGCGGAAGGCGGCAAGTCGGACAAGATCGACGTGAACGAGGTCGACCAGACGAACGTGCCGCACATCTACGCGGTCGGTGATGTGCTGTACCGGAAGCCGGAGCTGACACCGGTGGCGATCCATGCCGGGCGCATCATTGCCCGCCGTCTGTTCGGTGGTTCCGAGGAGCGGATGGATTATGCCGATGTGGCCACCACCGTCTTTACGCCGCTCGAGTACGGCTGCGTGGGGCTGAGCGAGGAAGCAGCCGAAGCTGCGCACGGCAAGGACGGGATCGAGGTGTACCATGCGTATTACAAGCCGACCGAATTCTTCGTGCCGCAGCGCTCCGTACGCTACTGCTACCTGAAGGCGGTGGCGTTGCGCGAGGGCAATCAGCGCGTATTGGGGCTACACTTCCTCGGACCGGCCGCTGGTGAGGTGATTCAAGGCTTTGCCGCCGCGCTCAAGTGTGGCCTCACGATGCAGATACTGCGCAATACGGTCGGCATCCATCCGACCGTGGCAGAAGAATTTACCCGCTTGGCCATCACGAAGAGTTCCGGTTTGGATCCGACACCGGCCACCTGCTGCAGCTAGGCAGGAGGTCCGAACAACCGGACCGTTCGTTTCTTTCTCCTTTCTCTCATTATCGTTCAGTTTCGTTCAGATTGGCGGGATGTTGGCAAAGATTAGGCGCATGTGTTTTAGGCACACAGAGTCCCGCGAAGGATAACAAAATTATTGTTTAGAAAGAGCTAGGCGCACGTTTCGTCCTGCGAAGAAAATGCTTCGTTCCCATCGCTGTGAGCTTGTTGTGATTCGCTCAATCTAATTGAGCGGATGTGATTTGTTGTGTAGTGGAAAAGGCAGGACGAAACCAGGATAGACAAAGGAAGGAGATTATCTTTCGATTGAAATGAAGACGAAGGAGAAACACAACAGCGTGAGAAATATTTATAAAGATCGTTAGTTAGAAAAACATAGCTCCCCCTTCTAGGGCAAACGAACTTTGAACTGCATGTGTGTGCATGGAAAAGGAGGTTAACAGGTAAGCCGCGCATTAGGCACACGTAGGAGAACACAAGCAACCCTCACTTAGTGTACATGATCAATCACATCACCGTTTCTTCTTCTTGCTCCCGCCAATAAATTTCCAGTTTCCGTTCGCGATCGATTGTCGCGTACGTTTACGTTCTATCGTTCATCAGTATCAAACATCAAACAGGAAACTCAATACATGTGTATCGAAATATGGCAAGTTTAAAACTTGCGAAAAATATGTGTTTTTCCTATACCCCTTTCAAACCGTGCCGAATCCGTGCGTCGGAGTGAGCTGTTTACCAGGCGTTTTCTTTCACTTGCAAACAAACGTCTCCAACGTCGTCTATCAATTCCATCGCCATCTTCGACAAAGGGAGAGATTTATTTTTAAGTTCATGATGCACATTGCTCCGTGCTTATCGGTCCGGCTTTTGCGTTGCCTACGAGACGAGACGTTGTATGGTTCACAATCCTACGATGTGTCGCGTGTCTCATGTGGGGTAGCAATAGTTGGGAACCTTCCGGTAGCTAACTACGGAATCCACCAGCTCTATTACTCTCCTACTGTATTCTTATCCGAACATTAATTCTTCACACATTGATGGTTGGGTGGGGGCGGCGACTAAATGCAATGTGTTTGTGATTGTGTCTTAGTGTGTGTTGATGGTTCCGTTCCACACGGGGGGGGGAACACCGTTCACCACCACGTTCGATTTGCTTGGCATTATATCCGTGACCTACTGCCTGTGTCCCCGACTAGTCCCTATCAATCTTTCTCTCCTCTTTAGAAATGTGTGTGAGTGTTTTGTTTGTTTGTTGCACCGCTCTCGGCTCCACTACCCGGCGGGCTGGGGTGTGGTAGGGGAAGGGGGGGGGGGGGGTTAATGAACGGGCATGTGTATGTATGTCAGAAGAAGAACATGAAAGCTAACGCGATCAACATAAACCTATAAACGTTTTGTTTGTCTTTATACTTTAAATGTTGGTTTACTTTCGTAATCGATTCGTCTTACAAATAATACCAATAGGAGTGGAAAGGCGGATTTGTCTGCCTGTGCGTGTGTATGTATGTGAGAGAGTGGGTGTTGGTTGGCTTTACAATTTCGAAAGCGTGTTTAATTTTTATGAAAAAAAAGGTAAATTCATTTACAAAATATATATATATGTATGTATCTATATATATATATATATATACCCTAACCTATTTAACGAAAAAGCACGGTAAACGAGAAAAAAAGGATACTATTTCGATGAAGGAAAACCTAAAGGCAGCACAATTCGCCTCGTTTTGTATGTAAAAAAAAAATTAAGAATAAAAAGAAAAAAAAAAGCAAAACGTTCATCCTTAAAAGCTACCATTAAGCGTCTAGCGTCCCTTGCTCTCACATCCTTTTGCTTTTGCTCATCTCACACGTGTGTATGTAGTTGTTGTGTAGTGCGTAATTAAGAATTAGGCTTCGTTCTCTTCATCTAGCTTTCGTCCTGGAACGGTTGATGAGCGCTTTGTACATATCTATGCTGTGTTGCCTTTGTCCACGACCGTTTGCAAAACCTGCAACATTCATCATCTGCTGCTGAAATGACGCTTTTGTTCACTGCGTTTGTGTCGTGGTGTGGCAGCCGTGACAAATCTCGTTTGAGTGTTGGTTTGCGCTGGGTTGCTTTACGCAAGCGTTCCACGTAAAGGATGCGAAAAGGGACGAATGTGTATGTGTGTTGCGTAAAGGGGTAGGCACGACCGTCCGCTTAAGGTGACGGCCGCCGTAGCCCGCTGCCCGCTTTACTCCGTTTTCATGCGCTTCGGTTGCGCACTGTCACTACCCTGCGAGTTCGAGTCCTCCGAGAACATGTTCGAGACAAAGTCGGTGGCGCCCTGTGAATCACTCACGATGGAGAAACCTGTACAGAGCAGAAGATGAAGCAAGCATTGCGTTAGAAAAGATTGCTCACGAACCGGAAGCAGTACGTGTGCGGTCTGTCCGGCGCTTCGCATCGCTTACATGTGTTGGAGTCTTCTGCAAGCCCAAAGTTGGAGTTCGAATTGGAGTCGGTACCGGTTGGCGGTGGCGGCAGCTGCTTCCGGCTGTTGTTTTCCTTGTTTTCGCTACTGTTGCTGTTGCCGTTGGTGGTGACGGCCGCCGTATTGGCACCGTTCACCTGCCCACCCGTTGCACCACCGGACTGCCCATTCGTCTGGCCGTCCGGCCCGGTTGTCTTGCCGGTCGACGCAGTGTTGGTGCCGGTCGTTACCGCACCGCCGGCCGCACCGCCCGCCGCCCCGCCAGTGGTCGGTTTTTTCTTATCGTTGGTCGAGATCGGTACCCATTTGTAGATCTTCATCGACGTTTCGCCGATCGTGACCCATTTCTTCTCCCAGTGCCGGACGCGATCCATCGACAGCATCAGCTTCTTCACGTCATCCTTCTTGCTGGCGCGCGTTTCCGCGCGTACACTGCGCGACATCGTCGAGCCGGTGCTGCTGCCGCTGCTGCCCTTCTCCTTCACCACCACGCCCACCATCCGCCTCGTCAGCGCCGCCGTCGCTGTCGCCGTTGTTGGGTTCGTTCGACCTGTACCCGTTTGGGTTGGCGATTACGCGATTACTTTACGCGAAACGGAACCCTCCGAGAGTTTCGTGTGTCGGCGATAGGAAGCGACCGGGGTAATAGCGGGGTGGGAGGGTGGGCACAAGATCACCACCGAGAGCTCGTGCAAATGCTGATTCAGTACGGACGCTGCTCGGCAAACTTTCCGGTTTAGCGACTGAGCGACTCAGGTGCATTTGAGCTTTGCTGCACCCTAGGGCACGTAGATACAAGAAAAGGAAATCGTTTATTTGCACCGAACCTGGCACAACGGAAGTAGTAGAAATTTGAGTTTACCTTCCTGTCCCGTTGACTCGTTGCCAGGACGCTACACACAGGGGGCTGTCCCTGAATGTTCCTTGCGCGGGCGGGATTCGCGTTTGATAGTGGCGGAGCACAACTTCAGTACCGATCTTTCGCACCGCTTCGCAGCTGCTGCTCTTCCAGAACCGAGGCAACACACAACAACAACAACAACAAAAATAAACGTAACACTGTGGTTGAGGATGCGTGTTGAGATTGATCGTGTGGCTGGAGTTTCGGTACTTGGGCCGGAAGTTGCTTTTCACTGCCCACTGCTGGCTAGCACGGTGCTGCTGCCGATGGTAGCCATCTGCACCCGAACAAAACGTCACGCTTGTGCACTGCACGGTCGGTGATGATGCGTTCTGGTTGCGGACGCATTCGCCAGCAAACCGGGAAAGGGCAACGCACCGCTGCACGTTCCGATTCCGTGAGATCGATCGCTCGCAAGCGGGTAAATAAATAACAAAATAAGCTTGCACGGTACCGGAGCGCGTTAGATCTGCGTACGATGGCGTGTACCGAAAGTTTCAAAGATGGAGATTTCGCGATGGACACACACAACAATCCGGACGCCGTTGGAAAAAATGAGCGAATTCGTGCGAGGGAGAAGCACAACGTGAGGAGGAGGAAGAAGAAGAATCGCTCCCAGTGTTTAACCGGTAGGCGTAGAAAGGATAGCATCTGTGTGGGGCGTGCGAGATCGCGCTTCTCGCTTGCACCATCGCACGAGCATTGCAGCTGAGCTGCAGTGAGAGCGGTGTTAAGAGAAATAAGCGTGAGAGTGAAGAGATAGCATGTATGCATCGATTTGAATGTTTGCTCTGCTCCGTCTCGTGGTTCCACGGACGGTGTATCTGTGCTGAGTTCATTTGCGCAGGGTAATATATATTACCCATCCCATAAAAATTACCCTCCTGCCAAGCATCCGAAAAACTGGAAAATATGGATTGGAAAATTGAACAAATATCAACACCCAACGTTGAAATTTAAATATATGTAAATTAAACTCGTTTTTTTATGTTATTTTTCAATTTATCAATCAATCATATTATTTTGAATCATGACCGTTCAATAGAAACAAAATTTAAAAAAATAACCTGTTTTTTTTTATTTTGACACATTGCATGATCGCACCCTTCGACCTGTGTGCAAAATCTGTTTATGGTAGCAGCGAACGCTATGTGGGGATTACAAAAATCTTTTAACGAAAACAGAGTTTTGTAAAATCTGTACTGATTGGTTTATAGAATAGCACTGTAGTGTTGGCTTACGTCTAAAACAAAATGTCACGCACGCATAATTTTTGACAAACCTCTCGCAATTGCTCTAACTCTCGCGCGCTCTTCGTTTCAAACTAATTTCTCTTTGTTTCATCTTTCCTTTCCCTCTCTGTCTGTTGCCTTTGGCGGGCCGTAATGCATCTTTTTCTTACCCCTTACACCTATGCACGCACTCGGGATGCTCTGAAGCTGCACCGTCTCTTTCATTCCCACTGTCCCATTTGGCAACGCTCTCTTCGGTTATCTGTTCGTCAGACACAGCCATTGAAATTTTCCACGCTGGGGCTCTGGTTGCCTGTCAGAGAGCCACGAACATTTTTCCCGTGCGACGGTGTGCCAGGCAAGCAGGAAAAAACGAAAACACATACACAAACAGCACACCCGCGGATCGTGACAAGGACGAAACGGGGCCACCCAACAGCCCCCAGGCCAAACATCGGACAGGACCGCACCGCCGCCCAAAAGGGGACGAAAGAAACGTAGCTGGGCTGGGGGAAACAGAACGACTCCGCCGAACGTTCGACATTCGATCAGCGGCAGCAACCTGTGCCGTGCGAGGCAGCATTTTATTACATCGGTGCGAGCAAAACGACAAAAACAAAAAATTACCGAAGAAGAAGCAGGAATAAAAAAACCCCCAGTGTATGTAATTAGACTAGATCAAGTTGTAAACCAGTTGTGCGTGCGTGCGTGCGTGCGTGCGTGCTTGTGTATGTGTGTATGCGCGTGTGCGTATGTGTCACAATCATCACCATGGGATCGCGATCCTCTTGAGCGGTTCTAGCTGCCTTTTCGTTGCAACAAATCCCTTCATGATCGTCGGACGCACCCATCAAACGGAACGTGCAGCAAGCGACAACCAGACCAGAAAACGGGTGAGATACTCCTATTTCACGGCCATTCACGTACACGTGCGTGCGTGCGTGCTGTTGTTGTGTTGCGCACACCTGTATCGGGTGACCGTGTGTACAATGGTACCACGGGAGGGTACCGCGTGGCGGAAGACAGCAAGGAGAACAATCAACAAGAGTGGGAAAAACGGACCGAACTGTGTACGTGTGCGTGTGTGTTTTGTGCGAGGAAGTGTGTGTGTGTGTGAGAAAGAGAGAGAGAGAGAGAGAAAGAAAGAGAGAGAGAGAGAGAGAGAGAGAGAAAGATACACACCGATCGAACGGGAAAAAGGAATTTCCATCGCGAAACAAGGTGTGCTTACGCGACGAAAAATTTAATTTAAAAAAAAAACAATTCTCATAGTTGGAACGAACAATGCGTAAAGGAAAAGCTACAGTTACACATCTTCCACCTTGGAAACGCACCGTACATATATCTATATACACCCTGCACTCACACAAACACACCGCTTGACATACATCGATCGTTCGATCAGTGTGGAAAAGCTTCAAGAAAGGGCAAAGGAAGAAAAAAAAACACGCCACAACCACATACATACACACACAAGCACGCACGCACGCATGGCAAGGGAGTAGCAGAAAAAAAAAAAAACAGGCGGAAAAGAAAACCGATTCACATTCGTCTGTTTCCCGAAATGTGCGTGTATACGCTGCGTGCGCGCGTATGTATGTGTGTGGGGTTGTGAGATTGTGCAAAAATTAAAAATCGCCTCCACTCCAATCGCTGGGATGATGTGTGGTGGTGGTGGTGTGTTGTCGCATGTGTGAGTGGTATTGGCAGTATTTTTTTATTTTTTTATCACATTATCACCGTCCACATCATCCTTAAGAGCCACTGCCGTTTACGGCTCGATGGATTGGCGAAAAGCAAATGGCAACAAACACCTTAGCAAATCAAACCGGACAGGAAACGGGGGTTGAAGAATCGGCTTTTTGCTCACGATTGCTCAGTATTTCAACCGGTGGATGAACAACGAGTGCATCGCAAACTTATGGGCTCAATCAACCGTATCAACACTTCCTTTTTTGTCTTTCAAGTAGGTTGAAGGAAAATGGCATGCCGAAGGGTTAGGAAGGGTGTTTCCCGATGGGTGTGTAACACCTTACTCGGGGCCCTCTAATGCTTTTTCTTTTCTTTTTGCTCACTTTGGGCCTTCCTTTTAAGGTTCTTTGGGGCACAACACCCTTCCGCCAGCTCTTTGAGTCACCCCCGCCCGTCTGTGTGATGTGAGTTGTACGCGTTTGTATGTGTGTTTCAACGGGTACGAAGGTACAAAGAAGGTCGGGTTTGTTGTTTTTTTTAAATGGCAAAAAATGTTTTAACGCATGGAAGAAGATAGAAGTTAGTCACCTCGCCTTTAGTGTATGCGTTGTTGGAAGTGCGTTTAAAGTGTGTGCGCAATTTTTTTTTTCTTCTATTTGTTGTTTTGTTAAATATTGCTGATGCTTTAAATGTCATCTTACGCACATGAGTGAGACTTTTCTCTCACTTTTTTTCACACCGCTCAAGATCTCGCAGCCGATGGCGCTGGTCTGCGTGTATCTCTCATTCTCTCTGTCTCTGGAAGAATGATAACACAAAAAAATGCCACAAAGGATGAAATAGATGCGGGAAAGAACAACACGGCACAGGCATCAGTTGAGCTGCATTGTGCACTGACCGGAGGACACCATCCAAGACACCAGCTCCATACGGGGTGAGCTTTCGGCGTGTGGTGACTATATGGATGTGCCGTGAATGGGAAAATAGATTCCTCAAAACGGGTTCCCACACACAAACGTACACACCGTCACACAGCCACACGAAGGGCATGCGTGAGAGGGTGCATGCGAGCAGGAAAATCCCTGCGTAAATGTATATATGTGTGTGTGTGAGTGTGTGTGTATGTGTGTGAGTGTGTGTGGCTATGTGAAAAATCATCACGCAACGCGGAAATGAGAGCACACAGTGGAACATAAACAGCGAACAAGTGCCGTGAAACAAAGTGTAAAGTGCTCGCAGTGTGGGTGTAACGGGTAGCGCAAAGAAGGTGTCGAACGATCGGAGTATGGGGCGGTGTGACACGGAACTAAATTCACGCACTGGCACAATCCAACGGTCGTGTTGCCAGCTAGTCCGTTACTCCTCCTCGACAGCTGCTTCCTGTAACCAGGGCTGTGCTGTGCTGGTGGGTGCATGCGCGCGTGTGTGCAAGCAGGCGTGTGTGGGTGTATGTGTGAGGGCTGTACGCGGGTTTTCCAGTTTGCGTGAGCGGTAGTGGAGCATTCTTGTTGTTTTTGTTGCTTACCGATTGAAAATTCCTACCGATGGCTGGGTTTCGGACAACTGGCAACTGGCAACCACAACATACACGGTCCGTCTCCAGTGCTTAGACTGTAGAAGATGTGCAAGGGACCGCGTGTGTGGGTATGAGAAAAGCGGGACAGACCTCCCAGCGTTTTTGTTTTTTTTTTCTTCTTCTTCTTTAGTAATCGCGCTAGAAACCGTGCAACAGGAGAGTGCTTGCGTTGCATCTCGTTGCGGAAAAATCGAACCTCGAACATCGAACGCCTGCTCGGCTGCAATTTGCACGACACTTACGCGCTTGCTTTTCCTCTTCTCCACCCTAGGTGTCCTAGGCTTTCGACAGGGAGTTGCAGTGGAACGTATCCATCCATCGACCATCAAATGCAGCCGGTTTAAAATTGGGTAAAAAAAAATTCGCGTACCTGCCGATAAGCGCCCGTACGGTTTTGGGGCTAACCGAAAGCTGCCGCGATAAAACCTGTGCGATATAGCGCGGAAGAGCTAGAAGTGCTACCGTGCGGTGACAGTGCGAGTGCGAACAGGGACGGAAAAATTGCCTCAGCTATCAGTATTTCGATACGTTCCGTGCATCTATCGGAAGTCCATTTTTGCGTCCATCGCCTTTGACCAGGGGCAAAAGTTCTGCGACCATCAACATACACTCGCGCCAGTCACTTCACAAACACGTAGCGTAAATACGTAGCGAAACGAAACGAAACGGCCTGAGCCAGGTGGATACGTTCAGAAGCCGCGATCCCCTTCCACGTTCCACAGTAAAGCTTGTGTCGCAACAATCAAACGGAAGCCAAATTATAAAAAACACACACAACCACACACACACACGCGCGAAAGAACTAAGATTCAGCCCACTTTATCAATCAATCAAACCCAAGCCTGGTGAACGCGGGAGGTTACTGCGAAAATGCCGAAATGTGACGTTAAGACGAGATATATCCCTGCCACCTTCGCCTGGACCCTGCTGCTCAGCACCACTTTCCTGTTCTTCTGGTACCCGTAAGTAGTCCTGGCGATGCTTGTGTGCGGTGTTCTTTTTTCCGCATTTAACCATAACATTGCTCTTAAAATGGATTCTATCGTTGTAGATGCCGCCAGTTTTATATTCAACGGCATCCATGGGTGCCGGCGTACCAGGCCGTCATTACGTTCTTCGTCATTGCCAACTTTACGTTGGCAACATTTATGGATCCAGGCGTTATACCGAAGGGTAAGCTGAGCGAAAGAGAGAAAAAGAAAGACAGCGGGACAGAGAAGGAAAGAGTGCATAGAGCGAGGAGGAAAATCATACTTAGTAAGATTAGATAAATTCGATGTGAGATTTCATCCATGGTGTTTCGGTGTTTTAGATGAAACAGAAAGGCATATCTGAGCCTACGAGATCGGTTTCATTTTGGGGGATCTTGTCAAACATATGCATTACTAGTCATCATGATAGTTACCTACTTTTAGTTCTTATGGTATGTTACCAATCATAAAGTATGGTACAAGTGTAACGTAAAGTTCAATATTAGTCAGTTAGCCAGGGAAATGCCAGAGGCGACGGACGTTCTGTAGGAAGAGTGTCAAATAGCTTAAACCGCTCTGAGCCATAATTGATATGTATGTCATTTTGCTCTTTCTTTGAATGTACAACACAGCTCCACCGGACGAAGACCGGGAGGACGAATTCCGGGCGCCACTGTACAAAAATGCTGAAATTAATGGTATTACGGTGCGGATGAAATGGTGCGTCACGTGCAAATTCTACCGGCCGCCACGGTGCTCCCACTGCTCCGTGTGCAACCATTGCATCGAGGTACGTGCATCTGGACGCTGTCCGCCATACAGTTTACTTTTCTCTTGCTTTCGTCTGCTTCATCGCTAATCCGTTTTCGCATTCTCGTTCACTAGACGTTCGACCATCACTGCCCATGGGTAAACAACTGCATTGGTCGGCGTAACTATCGGTTCTTTTTCTTCTTCCTGATCTCGCTATCGGTGCACATGCTGAGCATATTTTCACTGTCGCTCGTGTACGTGCTGCACAAGGAAAAGGACAAGCTGACCGAGGTGGAACCAATCGTAGCGTACGTATATACGGAAACCTTCCCCAAATTGTAATGCTAACCGGGAGTAAACACTTTATTTATTGCCTTTTGTAGCATGATTTTAATGGCCATCGTGACGCTGCTCGCCATTCCGATATTCGGATTGACCGGTTTCCATATGGTGCTGGTTTCGCGCGGTCGCACCACAAACGAGCAGGTTACCGGCAAGTTTAAGGGCGGATACAATCCATTTTCACGCGGCTGCTGGAACAACTGCTGCTACACCCAGTGCGGACCACAGTACCCGAGGTAGGTGACGTGGGGTAGTAATTTCCCGAACGCAACAATCTAACCGCGAAAGGGGTTTTTGTTTTAGCTTGCTCAAACCACAAAAGTACGTGGCCCGCCGTTCGAACAAGGAAAATCAGTCGATCAGCACCATCACCAATGACGGTGGTCCCGGTGGTGGTGGTGGTGGTAGTGGTGGTGATGCTGCCGGTTCGGGCCGCCGGCACATGCCGAACAGCGGTCCCGGCACCCAGCAGCAGCAGCAGCAACAGCAGGCAATGAATCAGGGCGGTGGCATCTACGATAATAACCGGCACACGCAGGTAAAAACCTATATGGATCATGGAAATGGTCACGGTATACGTACAGTTGGATCCAGTCATTACAGTAAGGTGCGTAGAATGTTTGGCTTTGTTTCTTTATTATACGTTACTGTTTTTTTCTTTCCTCACTTTTCTGTTACCGTGTGATAGATAGTACTGTTGGGCAATTAGCTTAATTCGTGGCCGTTTTGTTTGCCTGCGGTCGTTCCTAAGGTGTGTAAAGGTTAATCTAAATAAGTTTTTACGCTTTTTCTTAAAGTCCAGAAACATTTGCTGTTGCTCTTGAAGGCTGTGACACATGTTAAACCATATATCTAGTGCAAAACACAACAACAACATAATCGTATTAGCGGCAGCACATGACGCCACGAATTAAGATTTTATGCCTAATGCAATTTCACCACAAACTATTTTGAAACTGTTCTTCCTTCTTCCGTACTTTCTCTACTGTCCTGCTCTAACTTGCCACTCTACGCGTTCCGCTGCTGGTCTCTGCTTGCAATCAAGGCTAAGGTTTTTTTCGCCCTCTGAATCTCTCTTCACTCTTTTTCATTGCAAGAAATATCGGAACAAATACGTGAATGTACGGTATTTCCGAGTTTTCTTGCTTCTTCGTCCACTACTGCTATTGGATTCGTTTCTCAATCTTCTCACACAACCCATTTGTCTATAGGTGTCTGTGGTTGTCACGGTGTTTACTAACTACCTTTGCTGGATGTAAAAGAAACTAGCAAATGCAAATACACACTTGCATCATACTTTTCTTCCACTTGCTCTGGACCTGTATGGCATGTGTATGTGTGCACCTAATCGCGGAGAGGACATTATTTACTTCCATTGTTTCGTCGCTTGGGGTTAAGTTTTTGCTTCTACACGTTCAATATTATGTTCCTCCTTTACCTTTTCCCACCTTAGTGCATTTAGATATATTTTCATGATTTACCTTTTCATTTATGTATATATTTTTTGTTCTATTTCCTTTTCCTCCCCCCTACCCCCTTCAACATATACAAAACCCTTCCTCACCTCTTGCGCGAATGGTATTGTTTTTTTTTTATTTTATGACTTTTCTCTTTCCCTCCTACCTTTCCAAACCTTCCTTTCCCCGTAACGGTTTCCTACGCACCGTTCTTGTGTATCTTTCCCTTTTTTTCCCGATTCAATTTCCGGATGTGACACCTGCCCGCACGCCCGCGTTTCCTAATTCATTCCACACGCACACAAACACACACCCACCGATTTTGCGACCGATCAGTTGACAGAGCGATAGTGTGTTTGGCAAGGTGCGTGTCGAGCGAGAGCGAAACAGAGAAACAGAGTGTGTGTGTGTGAGAGAGAGAGAGAGAGAGAGAGAAATATTCATCACATCCAACTTCCTCCACAAGACTCTCACCATCCCGTCCACGTGTGTGAAGTGTTTTTTTTTTTTTATAATTTTGTTTTTAATCGCTGATGAACGATAATTGTTTTCCTGTTGGCGAGTTGAGCAAGCGCTGGCATCACGTTCATCGCGTACACAAACGTCCGATGGAAGTGTAGAATGTAAGGCTAGAACAGATGGCCCCAAACGGCCCCACGCACCACCAAGGCAGCTAAAGTTTAGGGAATAAATCAAAGAGTTGCTTTTAATCATGCGGAGGTTAGGCCATATTTTGTTTGCTTATTTTGCGTATTGTGGTTTTCTCAGTGTTTGATGTCTTGCTTTGTGTGAACCGATCACTACGAAAAAGAATCTACCGCGAGTGACATGACTTAACCGCACAACGTTTATAGCAACATGTATAGAACAAAATTTAGCACATTTTAGCGCCAGAGAAGGAAAGATAGAATCATGTAAATGTGGGAGATGTGAAAAACGCTCGAAGCGAAGAGAGATGAGAAAATACATTCCTGCTACCACTAGTCTAAGTAGCCGTACGTATTCGGTACTCAGGAAACGGAAACAGATCGGAAGGCACGATCTTGTTGCGCAACGCACACTAGGTTAAGCACGAGCCTGGCGAGCTGAGAATAGAAACAATAATATATAGTACGTACATTAGATGAAAACAAACAAAAACAAGAAAATGTAGGCAATGTCTAGGGTAAAAGCATATTTCTTCTCTCGACGATTGTTTGCTAAGCTTAGATGGTAGTATGCAATGATTATTTTCAGTATTGCTTTTTGCAATACAGTGTTAACGTTATTCACTCGAAAGCTCTAACAAGCACTCGTCCTGTGTGATGGATGAGTGAAGACAGCGAATTGCATACGTTGCAGGCGCGAGGGAATATACTCATTTACGTGGGAAGC